>JARJLG010000224.1:0-156055 GCA_029448575.1 Mycena maculata | reverse complement strand
GGTAAGGGCTAGTTCGACTAGTTCCTTCGGAGACTTTAGCTAAAGTTGATTGCTTGTTTCGGTAAGCGGCAGTCCGTGCGTTGGTCTGGTTTTTGGCCTTCTCACGCGCTCGTTCTGTCGGAGTCCTTCCTCTACTAGGTAATGGTGGAAGATCAGCGGGTGTGCCTAAGCCCAACGCTTCTCTTCTAGCCGATCGCCTTGGTGGTCTGGGGAACTCGGTTGAAACCGATTCAGAATCTTCTTCAACAAGATTCGGATTTTCTGCGGAAGCAGAAGTGCTAGCTCGAGGAGATCTCGTGCCGTGTGGTAGAATGACGGTTAAGTCCTTCCCAAGTTACTGGAACCTGAGGTATGATCTCTTTTTGCCGAAGACTTGGTTAAGCCTTGGAAATGCGCAATTGAACCGTTCGTGAATTCAATGCAGCAAGCAAAACAACTATTTCCGTTGAAATAGCTCAAATGAACCCCTCGCGGTGGGCTCCAGATGAAACGCTGACTTTATGAACTACCGTGCAAGCGTGAATCAATGACTATCAATGTGTAAGCACCAACAACCACTAAACCAACACTAAACAATAATCCAACAATCAAACGATGCGAGGTTCGGGGTTCCAACCAAGTATTAGGTTGATGTTTGAGTAGTTCAAGGTAATAATGACTTTTAGCTAAACTGATTGTGTGGTTCCAATAGCCGATCCAAAGACTCTAGCGAAGTCTGGACGAAGCAGAGATGGGTTTTATCACAATGGGGTTGGGTGGGGTAGTTACTGGTGTCCTAATTGACTTTAGCTAAAATCCCTTTCTGTGTTCTCGGTCCGTTAAAGTTCCTTGTTCTGTCTCAAATCCGTGTGCGTGCAATATCCTTATGAAACCCGATGTGACCCGATATGATTCTAATTTCCTTAAGGTTCTACAATGCACAGATATGATCCAACAATGACAATATATTGACCAAGAGTAACAAAAAGAACTATGCTAGTTCCCAGCGGTACTCCGAATAGATACAAGACTTCCGAGGCGACAATACCAGTAAAACTGATACGTCTAATAAGAAGGGGTGGATCTACTGGCCTTCCACCTAAAACCTAGCTGTATTTATACAAACAGATGTGTCAACAAGATAGACAAATAAATAATACTGCTGATGTACAACGGGTAAACGGGAACGGAGAATAATGTGCTCCGTGCCATGGATCAGTTCCTATAGCTGTTGGTAGTTAGTAGAACCGCTCAAAGAACCCCTTGTTCTGATATCTGGATAACTATAGATTGATATTTCTGATGCATGTGATATCAGCCCCACTACGCCTTAGTGAGCACTGATGTATGGTTATTTTGGTCGCCTTTTCAATACCCAACTGATCCGTACTTGACAGGCCCAGCATGGAAGTGTATTCTTGGCAACCCTCTGTGTTGCCCGTGTCCTTCCGCGGTCTAAGCGCGTGATATGGTTATTCCCGAATAGGAACCTCTTTAGTTCACGGTTCTCAATCCTTTTCCCGCTAACCCTTGACCCCTTGTTGGTTCCCCGTGTAGAGAGACCTCTGGATGGATGATATGTGTATGTCTTTGATATATAGCACGCAGTAGATCATCCCAATTCAATAGAATGGTTGAACGTCGACTTTAGCTAAAGTTGCTGAACGCCTGCTGGACCGTTGACCCTCGTGGTATCGGTGGCCCAGTAGCCCTCTCAGCTTCTCCAGTGCATAATGCTTTTAACTGACAGCTCAGACCTCGCTTCAGTCCTTTATAGTGGCAGAAACAATAAGTAGTGTTCTGCTTTAGTAAGTAGAACAAAGGCGCTAAAATATGGGTATTTCAGGCCTGGCTATTTTGCCTGCTTATCACCGATATACATGAAACAATATTGTCTGCAAGTATCAACGAGAAGAGTGGGAGTGGGACTCATCCACTCCCACTATTAGGGATCTTGTTAGTTAGTGGGACTCACCGTCGTTCTTCTTGTCGATACTCGGTCTGCCTCGTTAGGCGGAGCACCCAATCGGGGCCTCAAGTCCTTGACCACTCAAGTGCCACCCATGGACTTAGGTGCATATAATGAGACAGTGCAGATGCTCCAAAAATCCTTGTATGCCCGGTTGATCTTGATGAGTTGAAGGTCGCAGCCCTGAGAAAAATGCCCTGTCACAGAGATGCAGAAGCTGGCGTGCATGTCTGCTGAGAGCACATTGAATGTGCAGAAACCTGTGTTGGTCCCGGGGAGCAACATGGGCCCATAGAACGTTGTGTAGCCCTTTGGCACATCTGTATTGAGTGGCTGTTGAGGGAATATATAGGCACGCTGTGGAAGCACCACCAGCCTAGGGAGACACATCCAAGATGGGAACCTTTTAAGGTCGCTTAAAAGACCTATGAAAAGAATGTGTATTCAAAGTCTAATATATCTTGATTGATTTAGCGAGATTCAATGAAGTAAGAAAGGATTACAGACACAACTAGAGTTCATAGGTCTTTTTGACTTGATTGATTTCTATCTTATTCACCATGTAAGAAAGGTGTCCGAAAAGAACGTCAATCAGGTGCCAACCATATTTGATTTTTGGGGTATCGACGGTACACAAAAGCACATTGTAAAGTACATGTTTTAAGCCAATGAGGGATTTTTGCTATTTGTCCGGCATTTTCCGATCCAATGGCAAAAACCCCTCATTGGCTTGAAACATGTACTTTACAATGTGCTTTCGTGTACCGTCGTTACCCCAAAAATCAAATATGGTTGATTTGGCACCTGATTGATGTTCTTTTCAGACACCTTTCTTACATGGTGAATAAGATAGAAATCAATCAAGTCGAAAAGACCTATGAATTCTAGTTGTGTCTGTAATCCTTTCTTACTTCATTGAATCTCGATAAATCAATCAAGATATATTAGACTACGAATACACATTCTTTCCATAGGTCTTTTAAGCGATCTTAAAAGGTTCCCATCCTGGGTGTGAGAAGATGAAGGGTGTCATTGGTCTTGAGCATCCTGGTATACCACCGATGGTACTTGTTGCAGACTTGCACATATCTGAAGTGTGTCTCGGCCAAACCCTGGAGCCCGTGGCACTGTGGTGGTATCTGGTGGTATGCCACCTTATTCCGAGTCGTAAAATGCTATCAGGAACTAATGATGCAACCCACAGGTCCACGAATTGGTTATCCCTGCTAAAGATGAGTTTTCTGTGCTGTTTCCTTGGTTATCCCTCAAGGGATTCTTCCAGAGGTGTGAAACTCAAGTTCAGGTGGAATTCAAGATGGAACAGAAGACTTCAGTTATGAACCACTTAAGTTGGGGTTTCATTCAACTCAAGTCCCAGACCCAACTCAAGAACCGGGCACCACTTCAGTTGCGTGGGACTTGAGTTCTTGCTCCTCTAGATAGATGCATGAATGTCCTTTTTCCAATTTGATTTCTAGACACCTGCCAAGGTATGCAGGATATATACTACATTTACAGACACATGACTTAAGAGTATGGGAACTTGAGTTCAATATTTGGTCGAACCGCCTAGAACTTAAGAGGAAATAATAAGGTATCTGGATGTACGGGGATGGAAGAGGGATATATGCACCAAGGACCCATGAAGCTTCCTTCCCACCTTCTTCAACCACATGTCGCACTCGGGCCCACCTTTCAAGCTAACAAAGTCCATACCATCGCTGGGGGGAGGTGTTGATTATGCAGGCTGGGACCTTGGTCTTCTTGTAGGATTTGGTGAGTACAGGTATTTATATATTGTTGTTCAGTAATTGCATGACACATTGGAGATGTGTGAGTATGAGCAGTTCCTTGAGGAAAAAGTGCCCAATGATGTTCGTGCCAAATTCTAGAAGAAATCAATATGGGCAAGACTACAATTCACGATTGCAAGCAAAGATCATAATATTAATTCTGGACAGTAAGCATATCTGAAGGCAATGGTCATGACACCGCTCTCAAGATGAGATGAGTTCCTTTTCGCATCCAATACTGCTGCAACTCACCCATTATTGTACAATGCTGGGCTTTGACTCCTGCCCCAGGAACGTCTCCACGGCCTTATGCACAGTCGGGAAATCCAAGAAATCCAGCCGAATAAAGAGTGTGGTCTTCTGTGTCTCTTTCTTGAGCCACTGGAGAGCAGCTGGGGCCTTCTTGGGTGAGTGTGCAGCCAGGTAAACCTTGGCATTCTTCAACAGCAGTTGCTTGACAGTTTCATATCCTATGCCAGTGTTTCCTCCCATTACAAAGGTGACCTAGCCAACAGACAGTAATATACACCAGATTAAAGATGATTGGGCATCTTATGAGTGTCACTGCAGTGTTTTATAACTCCTCAAGCGGGCCGCACCGGTAGAGTCTTCCAAGAACAAGATTCTGATCACAGCTATCACACAGCATTACACAATGTAACAGATGTGACATGTTCATAAACTGCCATCACACGCAGGATTGTTGGCCGACACTGTATAGCTGGAGGATATTCACACACTAAACACAGGTTATGTCTCTTGTTAATTTTTGAGTTCTTCCGAATTGGGTCGCTTAGCGGCTCAAGTCTGGCTAGCTCAGCTCCGCTAATTTTACCATCGGCTAGTAGCTTTAAGCCAAGCCGGTATCAAAGGGTCGGTACTCTTGGTGCACACTCTGAAATGCCTAGTACATTATTATTTTGGGAATGTTACTGTTGCAGAACATTCCTAGTAGTAATTGTAGAGCACTATGATCCCATCATGCCGACAGTTGCTGTTAATTGATTGCCAGGCATCACCAGCGCCTGACTGGATCAACTCTGGCACAGCTCATTCACTTTGGCCGACGAGTCTGAGTCCGGGTCTGGTGTTGTTAACACATGCCTCTCCGCTACTGCCGGGAGCCATTGCTCGCCAGCGCGCAGTACGGTTTGAGGCCAGTTCCAATGGGCTTATCCTGCTCCTCTTTCATCGGCACCAAAGTCCATCTCAGGTCCCTGGTGTCCCTCAGGTCTCCAAATTGAGATTTACCTTCAGATATCGGTCTCCACGAATCCCAGCACATGGGATTCAAATCCTGTCTGTTTTCTTCCACTTCCTTTCGACAAATGGAACAGTTCCAAACAGGTGACGGTTCCCATCCTTGCGCTCCCACGGATCCACGCTCGAACTTTCGAACTTATTCGGGTTCTTGATCCCCGTTGTTGCAGACTTGCTGTATTCCATATGCATTCCCGAATTGGAGTCGCATCTGGCTCATCGTTTCAGCAATACCGGCTGCATGCCTGCCCTTCGCAAACTTCTAGAATTTTTGTACTCCCGCCCTGTACAATAATGTGTATGTATGATTTTCCTGACGTCATTCGTATTATGATGCAGGACGGCGGGCTGATCAAGATAGTGTGGCATGGTAGATGGGGTGCAGCATCTCCAGAAAAGTATAGGATTTATCTTTTGACATGAAAAGTAATGACGCATTAGACCGGAGTAACGGACACCTATTTCCCATTATGGGTCCCTCAGCGCTCGCGCCTGATGTGAAAGTGGAAGATGAATACCACCGTGTGAAATGCATATTAGGAATCAGGTTCTCCCGTGTTAAGTTCTTCGATCCATTATTGGAAGCCTGATACCGACTAAACATTGACCATCTGGTGAGGCCGAAGGGATTCACGCGTGCCATCTGTTCATCTTTAACCTCCGAATTGCATTCTGTGTCGGCGGCCACAAGAAAATCAGTGGGTCCTAGCTGTCCGAATCGCGGACTCGTCAGATTATCTCACACTCGTGGGATTCCTAGGGGAACGTATCAATCACGCGCATGGGTTTTCACTGTATATAAAGGGAGACCACCAACAGTTGCTGCCACCATCCCCGAGATGCCCACCCAGCCTACGGTTACCGAAACCTGCATCAGCGATATCATTGCATGTCTACGGCCTGCAATCACATTACTCAACGACGTCAATGATGCCTTTGGGACCCCATTCGTGCGACCAATTTCCAACACAGCCCTTTCTTTAACGGCTTTGATCCAGGTAAGGAACTGTGAACGGGCACTCCACTGATCTGATATTGGGTTTCAGAACGTGAAGAAAAATAAGGATGAATGTGTCCAGCTCATGCAACGCATTCATCCAGTGCTCTTGTCAATTGTGGAGCTTCACATCAAATCAGAGACGATCGGAAGCCTTCCACCCGCTATCCTGGATGATGTTGGAAAATTCATGGAGTTTGTTTTCGGCCTCAGAGCGTGGATCCATCCTCACATCATTTCTCAGAACCGTCCACAAGGTCCATACATATGTTGAAGTCCAGCAAGAAGGGAATAGGATCAAGAATTTTTTTCGTCAAGGTGAACTGAACACCTTGCTCAAAGAGTGTCATGTCGGGTTGCAACATGCTGCAGAAGTATTCAAGGTAGGTCATAGTTGAATGTGATGGCCATCTGGGACTTACCTATCCATCCGACTGAGTCGGGTGTGAACCTTTTGCCCAGTATTACAGAGATGCAGAATAGAGCAGAGGAGATTCACAAGGAGCTCCTTGAATTGATTTCAAGTCTTTCAGACGGAACTGGTTCGGATGCAGCTTCTTCGGTATGTGAGTCTCCTGTAATCATAGCCCGGGCTTGACTATTTGCATCAGGTTTATCAAACATTCAATAGCTCACAAATCAGGTATGATTATCACCCCAATCTCAAACTGAGACATACCAATCTTGCCACAGTTCCAAATCCTTCTCAATGTTGCCTCCCCAGCCACAGATCTTTCACGGCCGTGAGTCAGAACTCCAAGATATTGTCCAGATGCTTTCCCAGGATTATCCGAGAATTGCAATTCTAGGGCCCGGTGGTATGGGTAAAACAAGCCTCGCAAGAGCTGCACTGCACCACCCTGATGTCACTGCAAAATATCAGTATCAATTCTTTGTGCCATGTGATGGAGCGATCACAGGCATTGATATTGCGGCCCTGATTGGCGCTCATCTTGGTCTTAACCCTGGAAGAAACCTCACAAAACCCATCATCCAGAATCTGGTTGAAAAACCG
The DNA here is from genome assembly GCA_029448575.1 of Mycena maculata. Taxonomy (NCBI): domain Eukaryota; kingdom Fungi; phylum Basidiomycota; class Agaricomycetes; order Agaricales; family Mycenaceae; genus Mycena; species Mycena maculata. Next base: position 149,042 of record JARJLG010000224.1, on the reverse strand, counting down.
GCTTGTCTCTTGATCCTGGACAATTTGGAAACAACTTGGGAGCCTATGTCTTCTCGTAGCAGTGTTGAAGAACTTTTGTCTCTCCTTACAGATATAAAGAACCTTGCATTGATGGTAAGCAGATAGTTGTTTGAGTGCCAAGACTTGCTCATTCAGGTATAGATCACAATGCGGGGTGCAGAAAGGCCAGCCGGAGTGTCCTGGACTCGGCCATTTTTATCCCCTTTGAAACCTTTATCAGCTGAGGCTGCCAGAGAGATGTTCAGTGACATTACCGATAATGTTCATGGACCCAGCGAGATGGACCAGCTACTTCAATTGACTGATAATATGCCATTGGCAGTGGATCTTATAGCCCATTTGGTGGACTATGATAACTGCGCTGGTGTCCTCTCTCGCTGGGAAACAGAAAAAACGACTTTTCTCTCAGTAGGCGATGGAAAACGATCAAATTTAGACACATCCATCAGGCTTTCTCTTTCAAGTCCCCGATTCACGTCCATGCCTGGGGCCATGGAGTTATTGAGTCTCCTCTCAATCCTGCCAGATGGGCTCTCAGATACTGAGCTTCTGCAAAGTAAACTTCCCATCCAGAATATATTGGCCTGCAAAGCCGCACTCCTCCGCACATCATTGGCATTCATGGATGACAAGAAACGTCTCAAATCACTTGTACCTATCCGGGAGCATATGCAATATTTCCACCCAGTGACATCATCTCTGGTTCAAGCTCTTCAAAATTACTTCCATGATCTCTTGGATCTGTACCAGAAATACAGAGGATCTGAAGAAGGGGCCAACAGAATCAACCAAATAACTTTGAATTTTGCTAATCTGCACCAGGTGCTTTTGCGGGGACTATATTCACAAAACCCACATCTTGCAGATACCATACAATGCACCATTTTGCTAAATATGTTTAGTCGGTTGACTGGATATGGGTGGTTTGCATTGATGGACAAGATTTCGAATGTTTTCCCCCAACCCGTTGATCACAGCTTGGAGGTCCAATACATTACAGAGGTCATATCTTCCCTGATGCATACATCCATCTCCAATCCAGAGCTTCTTGTGTCTCAGGGAATGTCACACCTATATTACTTGAATAATGCCATGCTAGAAGGTTGGGTCATCCTCCTTGTCAGCCGCTTATTTTCTAATATGTTCAATAGCTCGATTTCATACAGCAGTGGCCAGCTACCACATTAACATGGGAAATCTCCAAGAAGCCACAAAACTTTGCGAGAGGGCTCTCACGCTGGCAAAATCCTCTGGGGATGTGATTCAACAGGCACGGACTTTGCTTGTACTTGTGCGCACCAAATGGATGATCGGTGAATATGTGACCGGAAAAACATTTGCACAGGAAGCGCAAAGGCTTGCCAAGTTGGCTACAGATTTATATGAAGAGGCGCGAGCACTGAGGGTTGAGGCTGGATGCTGCAAGGCGCTTGGCGACTATAGATATAGTTCTTTTCTATTGCAGAGAGCCAACAATCTTCTGGACCTTTGCGGCATGTCTGCAAGCTACCTTGGTCGTCAAACAACAGGTGTCCAGGCAGAGGTACATCTCCTGAAATCCGAGTATACTGAGGCCAAAATAATTCACTCACAAATTGCCAAAGACACATCTGGTGGAATTGATGACCTGACCCATGCGTTTGCCCTCTTGAATATTGCACAGATTGATATGAGGACTGGCCAGGCAGAAGACATCATACGTCGAAATCTGGACAAAGCAAATATCATACTCTTCCGAGATCCCATGTGCCGGAGTTACATTGAACACACACTGGCAGAGCTCACCCGCAGAGAGGGGAGGAATCTGATTGCCAAGGACAGTTTCAAAAAGATTTTGGACCGTGCCTGGACCACTGATGCTCAGCTTCTGCTACACTGTTTGGAGGAGATGGCAGATACCATCCAATGGAATGTCAATGATTTCCATTGGACATCAACATTCACAGTGGTCTACTTGGCATTCGCCAGTAAATCCAAGAATAAGTTGGCATTGCACAAAGGACTCCGCTGTCTCGGTGATGTATTCCTCATGAATAGAGATGAAGGAACAGCAGGGAATCTTTTCGTAGTGGCCTTGGAAGGTTTCACAAATATGGATGTTCATCGCAGCAGGGCTGACTGCTTGTTACGCCTAGGAGATATAGCCAAGAGACAGGACAACCTTGCAAAGGCGACATCACTTTGGACTCAAGCGAGACCACTGTTTGAGAAGTCATCACAGGCAAAATATGTTGCCAAAATCGATGGCAGGCTCATAGAAATTGAGAAAGAATACAAAGAAAAGATGGAACTTATAAAGGTGCCTGTCGCTTCCTTGAAGGATTTTACTATTGGGAATCAGATGCAAGCACTCTCCGTAGAAGAGAGAGTTGTGGACAAGGAAACGTTGATGGCCTCAGTTGGAAATTAGTTTTAACAATTGGCTCTGCCTTGGATTCCCTGACTGGACATGCTCTCTTTCTCATATTCTAAATACTTTGTTCACCCTCTCATTTTCACTACTCCTTACCTATGCTCATATCTATACTGTTGCCTTTGTCATTTCTCCTTTGAATATGTCTACTGTTTTGACACTCTCAGGAAGCAATATCCTTGTATGACAAATCTGCACTGTATTTATTTTTGTGTTCTACTTCACTTCGGTTGTGCACATTTTTTTCAGGATGATAACAATTCTTTTCTCCATTCATAATGCATAATGGTTGACTTTCCATAAGGAGAAAAAAATCTACTGGCTCGTTTCGCAGTAATATACGCGGCGGTGGAAACTCCCGTGATCGGCATTGGTCGGCATTGGCAACCAATGGTCACCCACCTACTTCTGTCGGACCTCGATGGACCACAATGGACAATCACAGCATCCTTTGTGTATCCAATGATTTGCACTGGAGGGCAACTATCCCTGAATCCCACCAATCTCCCGCCATCCCCATCAATATTCGCCAACTTTTGACACATTCTATTGGACCCTCACCACTGGAATACACTGGATCCCACCGTACATTACTTCATTTCAGTGCAAATCAGTGGACAATGCATGGCCTCATTTGCCACTGGACTCCATCCTTCTCCATCACACTGCGCTGGACCCCATCGTATTTCACTAGCTCTGCAATGGCTTGAAAGACCACTGTAGTACCACTGTACTCTCCCCATTGACTCTTCAGCACAGTTACTGGGGGCTGTGCTTAAATGGTTATCATGTACCCCATTCCCATCTAGTCTCTCATCAGGGGATGACCTACGAAGAATATCCGGCCTCATATTATTGAATGCTTATCTTTCATCTCTTAGTGAGTGATGCTCATGCATCCACATTACCGCAGATGTCAGTACCGAAGGTGCGGATCGGAAAACTGCCGTTTTGGGTGTTTTTGATCCTCGCGACCGATTCGGCCATATCTCGATGGATTCTGGATGGATTGAGCTGAAAACTAGCTAGTTAATTCAGGCTAATTCATACGCAATTAGTGATAGAAAAACCATGTGAAAAATATTTTATTTTACACTCCTGGTCATATTAGGTTCCTCGGGCCATAAATCCCGACTACAGACCTCAAATCTCGTCCAAACGAGCTGAATTTTTTTGAGGGGGTACTCATATACGTATCGAGTATTGTGATAGGGCCAAAGTACAAATAATTCATAGTCCTGCCTTTCATTCTCTCTCAAGGGCTTCTCAGTTCCGCCGGCTAGGTTCCCACAGGACCGGTGATTACCCCTTGGGAGGTCCGATGCGCAGTCCGGACAAAATTTGAAAATTCCTGGTGGGATGTCTGTGCCAAAGTCTGGACAAACGGGTACCCTGAGAGCGACAGGTCTGAGTTGAAGTCCGGACAATGGGCTTCGAGATCACTAAGGTCTGATCCCATGTCCGGACATTTGATGGTGGCTGATGGTGACCGCTCAATTTGGTCAACAGTGGCTCTCCAGAGCTCTTGAGGCCCCAATCTCAGTAACACATGGACAATGTTGTAGATATAGTTACATGTATTCACACCTAATAAAGCAAACTTTCAGCGTTAAAATGGGAGGTGAAAGGTGAGCTTCCACACCTTTTACCTCCTATTTAACGAGTCTGAAAGATTGCTTTATTAGGTGTGATTCTTTAAAATCACATCTCTCGACACAATTGAGCCTGAATACCATTTCTGATCCTGCCGTCATGTCAAAATCATCCCTCACTGCACAGCTGCCCTAGGGACAGTCTGTTTCAAGCATTTACCAGCCAACTTGTTCTTGGCACTCCTACCCAAGGATGAGAGTGCCACTCCACAACCACGTCAAAATTGGGCTGCATGCTCACAAAATCTTCGATGAGCTTGTTTGCGAGAAGGAGGTACTTGCAAAGGCGGTTTCCAGCTTGAATACAGTGCAAAGGAAGGGACAGGTGAATGTTCATATCACAGTGATTGGGAGGAATGTGAATTTATTAGAATTTTTTTATGAGTCCTGGGGCAATTTTACGGAAAATATGACGTCTGAGCCGTAGTCCGGACAAAAAAAAATTAGATCGAGGTCTGTGCCATAATCCGGACAAAATTTGAGAGCCCCCGCGGGCCAAAAGTACGGACAAAATTTTTTGAAGGCCCAAAATCGGGATCGGACCTCCCAAGGGGTAATCCCCAGTGAAAATCCCGTCTGGCCGGGTCCGCCCGCATCTGCGCGCATCCGCCACTGTTCTGCCGCAGTCTGCCAGATCTGGCGAGGCTCGGCAAAAGTGGCGTCATTAGTTTTGATCTAGCTCGGGGAGCAAAAAAAACTTCGTGTTTTTTTCAAATCTGGCCCCGTCCGCTTTCTTGTCCGACGTCAATCTGAGAAACTTTGAATTGAACTTTGAAGAAACTTGGAAGTCCGTGACATTCAACAGCTCTGAGACATGTTCTGATTGCTTTACCAGCACCACAGCCGGCCAGGACATGGCTCCAAAGTGTCCTGCCACTGGTGCTTCCCAAAGCCCGCCTCCCGCGCCTCTGCTCCCCGGCGGCGTCAGGACAAGTGGGTGCGACGAGCCAGGGGTAGATTGTGGTGCAAGCTGCGGATGTGCTGTAGTAAATTATCGGTGTAACAATTTTTTCCTGTAGACGTCCTCCGCTGCTCAATTTGCCATACCTCCAGACGTGTTTGCACTTGTTATCTTCTAACGGCAAAGCCTTGCACCTCCGCCTCTCTTCTTCCTTCCCCCATCCTCGCTGGCCAAACTCCTCCTGCTGGCACCCTAGACCCCGTCGAACTCATCCAGAACGCTCCACCAAGGTCCTGCTGGCTCCTTGGTCTGAATCAACAGGTTTCAAGCTTGTGTGCGATGGCGGGACGAATTGGCAAGATCAAGCGAGAATACGATCTACGACAGGTGTTTGCCCATCCCAGGACCACCGAGGCGACCATATACACCCATTCGTCCGCCACATTGGCCCATTGGGTCCATATCCTCCTAGGCTAGCTAATTTTCTGCTTCGATTCTGTCGGCCAACTGATTTACCTCGATCTTGGTAGATCCGTGATGTTTCTTGCTCAAACCGGTCCCAGCACCAAGGTATCTGAGCCTTCTACCCTCCCCTGTGCCCTGATTTCGCTGGATCTATGTGCACACCGCCATCCGCCATCCGCCACTCCGACCACTCTAGTACCATTAACAAGTACACTTCTCCGTCGCCACGCAACACTCTAATGTCTGCAGGAAGACTGTATGCGACCCCCCTAGGCTTGGTGGTGCGTTGCTTTAGCACTTCTGATATGCTTGAATCTGACCCGCCACGAAACGCCGGTGTCTTCATGCGCCGCAAACCCGCACTCACGTAAGTCTCCGACATCTTTGTTTGAAGGTTCTGACAGTGCTTGCAGAGCTTTACATCGTTTCCGGCTACCGCCTGCGTCCCATGATCACTCGGACGACACACTCCGGTCAGTAGAAGGTACACCTACCTTTCGCTACAACTTTTGAGCTGATCTTGTGTGCAGATCGTATCTCCTCGTACCTGCAGTTACCAACCAACGTGAGCAACATCCTTTTTACCTGGGGCATCCACGTAGCTAATCTGGGGCTGAATCCAGGTCTTCGACCGGCTTCACTCTACACATGAGTCGAATATGGTACGTACGACATTCACTTTATATCTTCTTCATCTGAATCGTTGGCAGATCTTCCGTCGTCTACGTCCACTCCATTCTGTGAGTTCTTTTCGTCCCATTTAGTATCGGTACTGATTGGTTTGTGATACAGATCGTGCTTTTACTAGATCGATGTGGTATGGCGCAACGACGATGGACGCCAGGATGACGGTGGGACAGTGCAGTGAAGATGGGATGATGATGCGAGATGGGACTACGATGCGACGGGGCGGTGTGGCGATGGACTCCTTAGCTGGACGGCCTGACTTTTGTAGTGTAATGTAGTGCATTGCAATAGAATTACTAATGAAAACAGTGGGCAGATGTGGGCAGTACCGGGCAGATATGGCCAGAAAGTTGGCGGACGGTGGCCGCCTACGCCAGATAGTGATCTGGCATGTGGGTCAAACCTCTGGCCACATCTGGCCGGATCTGGCCGATTTTGGGTGGGCGGATGCGGGCAGATGCGGGCGGACCCGGCCAGACGGGATTTTCACTGGGGGTAATCACTGGTCCTGTTCCCACGGCCCATTGGCAATAATTTCGCCACGTGGACTTACATAAACCGTGACCGCCAGAGAACAATGGTCTTGAAAATCAAAGCGCTTTCTTTTGCTCCTCTTTTCACTTCCCGCTTTAGTCAATCTTGGTCAAAGCGCATGCCACCCGCCCCTGTATAAAATGGGCCCACTCCTGCCGGTACCCTGACCCATTTCCCACCGGTTTCAAGTACTGTGCCACTCGCCTGACTCCACTTCCACTTCAATCCCAATGACCACCGTCCGCCAATGCAAGAAGCAGACTCAGCCGGCGCCTAGGAAGGCAAATGTCTGCCGCGTTCCGTCACCGCCTCCGACCCCCTCGTCCGCGCCCAACGTCAGAAAGACGAAAAGGGCAGCAAAGGAGTCCGCGTCCACTGTTAAGCCGGCGGCCAAAGATAAGGGCAAGGGCCAGAAGAAGCATCTGAATCTGGTTGATGCTGCCACTGCAGCGCAGAAGAAGAAGTTTGCGCAGGCGCGCGCAAACCTGCTCAAAGGCCGCTTCCCCATGGGCCCGTGGGTCCATATTGGCAACGTACGTCCCCTCCGTCCCTCCCTTACCCTTCGGTCCGAATTCCGCTGATTTCGTTTGTTATCCAGCTCGATCCCGAGGTAACGGAAGAAGAACTCGAAGACCACTTCGCGGAGGCGGGCGAGGTGCAGAGTGTTACTATCCGGTACAGCCCAGGCATGTCGCCGCAGACGGGGTACACCTACGCGATCATCGTCTTCAAAAATCGCCACGACGCGCGGGTGGCGCTCGATCTCAACGGGTCGCAAGTTATGGGCTCCGACTACGCCATGGTGGTGCGCATTCTATCTACATGTATATTATATCATGATTGACGGTTGGAATATATCAGGTCGAGCCGGAGCTCCACGAGCTCCCCGAGGTCCGCCAACTCGCTCAGCCCAAAAAGCCTACAAAGGGGAAATCCAAGCTTTCCACGCGCGCGGTCCAAACAGGTATGTCCAAGCAACCAGCACCTGCATTCCGTATTTCTAACGACACTCGAAGCTTCCGGCGTGACCCAGTACGCTCTCATTATTATTCTTCGAGAAGAGATATTGTCGGACTGACCTTACTTTTTTCCCTAGGCCACTGGCACTGGAAAAGACCGAGATATGGTCCGCTAGGCCGGCAGTCGCGCGTGCCTTGCGCAGAGCGAAGCGGAGGGGGAGGCACCTGATCGTGGACGGTACTTCGTTCACGCTGACGGCGCGTTGAGTATTCTGCAAGTTTATGTTTGTATGCTCCAATAAGTTATGATTATGCTGGTTTATGTGCTTGTGCATGTCCGTCCTGCACTGGACGCATCTGTGGGGACCTCTGCCTCGTCTTCTGTCGCGAATTCTGTCGTATCTGGAGGGGGTTCTGCCTCGTCTTCCGCCATAAGCTCTTGTGCATCTTCTGCATCTGCATCGGCTTTTGCCATCACAAGTTCTGGCGCGTCTTCGATATCTCTGCTTCAGAACTCTCAGCCCGGCGGACATGAAAGCCAACATGAAAGCCAGGCTCCTTCGGCGCGGCGTAACGGGCCAAATACAAGACCTCCCCGACGGCTCGAATAATGTCATTGCGCAGTTTCCTGAGTCTTTTGATGATGGGTTCGGGGCATTGCAGGGCTCGAATCGACTCGTTTACACTGAACTGCAACATTGGCTGCCAATCTTGACTGTTTCCCGTCATATTTTGATTGCTCTACCTCCGCATGGTCGTAACTTGGATATCCCGTACCACGAATGAGTATGTAATGTAATGTTTATGTGTCCCGTCTTCCCTGATACCTGGAAATGATCTATGCACAAGGTTTCTTCGAGACTCATTGGCGCAATACACACAAGCCAAATTGGATAATAATGCAACCACACCCATCTCCGTCAAGGGACAAGGAATTGATTCAAGAAAAACTCATAGGCCGTGTCTGCAAGGCCGAAAAGCGACTAATCCATTTACTGTCTATTACCATAGTGATATATACTTGAGCTCTCACTCCTCTCAGACTCGTCTCGATAGTACGACGGGGGCCGGACGTTGGGAGCCTCTGCGGGTATTGGTGTCATGAGGAGGACCTCTGAACTGCCATAGTGGGACTGCTGGAACCGCTGCGGGGTCAACTGATCTCGACGGGGTTCTTGCGCTGATCCGTCAGTTGTGGTTTTAAAACGTAGTACGATAACTCACCATCGAGAAACCGTGTGTCTCCATGGCCACTCTCCGCATAATCGAGACGCGCATCGAACGGAAGGGGCTTGCCGAATTCTGGCTCCGGGTTTTGGGCCGGGCGGGGTCGTCGTCGGACACGCCAAAGGATAACGATGAGGATGGCGAGGAGGATGATCGTCCCGAGGACGCTGCTGACGCTCACGACCACGAGACTCTGATGATTTGATGTCGCCGCGGTCTGTGCTGTGGGAGAGGCGGAGACAGAGATGACAGAGCCAATGGGGGTCGAGCTGGTTGTTGTCTGGTCGAGCTCGGCTGTGGGGGCCTCGGAAGGGGGCGTCGTGACGACTTGAGAGGAGGAAGATCCTGACCCTGACGCTGGCAGGGAACTCCTGAAGACAAGGATTAGACGTTGCTCAGAGGTCTTCATGATTCTCCTACCTGGTCGATGTAAGTGCTGCGGAGGAGGAAGAAGTCGGTGTAGGAGGGACGTCGGGTGTAGGTGTGGTGGCGGTGGTGGTTTGCTGAATCTGGGGAGTTGTCGTCGTTGCCGTGGACTGGGGTGGAAGAGGGGGAGTCGTTGTGGTTTGCGGCGGAGGCGTGGTGGTGGTGGCGGGAAGGCTCGAGACGACTTGGAAAGAATTAGATGTCGCCAGGGATTGAGAACCACTGAAGATATCAGTTTGCGAACGTGGAAATTAGATATACCAATGTATCGCTTACTCGGCTGGTAGTGCCTCGACTAGGTGGGTCCTACCGGCCGTCGTATTTCAGACCAGATGAGTAGAGGTTCGAGCAGGACTACGCACCCCAGACACCCAGTGAGGTATGAAACTTGGCCTGAAATATCGGAGGAGCTTGACCTCTGGACAGCGTCGTTCAGGGTGATTGCTCCGTTGCATTCCAGAGCGAGGGTGAAAGAGAGTGGGTCGCCGGCTGTGGCGGACCATCCAACGGTTATCGTCGTGCCATCGAGAATGGGCCCGGCGGGGACAGAAATAATGAGCGCATTGGAGAAGAAGGAATGTAGGTATAATCTGAGGGACCTTCAGTATGTATTCCACCGGCAGTATCGGGAGTATAACTCACAAGGAGAGGAAGACGCAAACCAAACCGTGCATGGATCCGCTGGCAGTGGCGGGAAGAAAGCGTGGAGCTGGTCACCTGAGCATATTTTTGCACCATCACCAGCGCTAATCTGTCAGAGCTATTCTGATATTGAATGTTGCGCGTCGGCGCTTCCCATCCAATCGCTTCCCCATATAAAAATGGATCACCCGCTCACACGGTTGAATGCAAGAAAAATTGTTACAGCGGTTTCCGAAAAGCTTGACACTCGCGAATACACCTTTTCTTTGCAACTTTTGATGGAGGGCCAAGAATTACTGCTTTGGGCCAGCCGAGCGAGCCACAAATGTGAACTTGCAGTCATACTATTTTAGCCCCTGATGTGTCCACGCAACCTGGTATGGAATTATTGTTGATGATGGCCGCATTTTTGGCGTTTTGCCTCCAGGAAAAATTCTGGATATGTGTTCATACTATGGGCATGCCCATGCCAGTTTTAGGCTGAATTCCTGCGCTACATCGTACAAAGAAAATAAAAAAGAACGTTTTTGATGGACTTTTCCCACACGCCAAAACGCCTGCCAAAGTCGATTCCACATGTGGTTCCATCATCGGAAGGTTTATATCTGAAAAACCTGAAAATATTTGAGGCCATAGAAAAGACACGAATACGCTCACGACCAGGTGCCGAGAGTAATCTGGCCCGTATACACAAAGTTATCGCCCGCGATCAAAGTCATGGACAGAAGGGGCTAAAATAGTATACAATCCAGATGTTTTCTTGCCCAGGCTTCATACGCCAAACATCTTCTGCATGTGCTCTGATGACTTTTCAGGCAAGAACAAGAAGAATATCTTGAGGACAAGTTTTGAGGTAGGCCGAGAGGCGGGCGGACGAAAAATAAATGACATCATTCAAACGAGGTTATCACATGCCTCAAATGTAATCCCTGCCTAGGTAGCCATTAATCGGATAAAAGGTGTGACCCTATGGTGATTTCTTCCAGCAAACAACCCCTGTTGCTCAATTCTCATTACTTGTTTGTTCCTCAGGCCTTAAATGTTGGCCCCACGAATTCATGCTTTGAAATATATCCAAACTGTCTCTCTCCTTCCAAATGGCTGGTGGACCTTATGGTGGGATACAGTTTGTTCTGGTTGTTATGTTGATTGGTCTATCTGAGAGGCTACTTTCTAACTTGCTATTGGTACCACCTGTTTTCTGTTATTCATGTTGGCAACACATATTCAGTGAGCTGAAGGTAAATTATAAACTCACTCAGACCTACCACTCTGATATAGAGAATCTTATCAACATGAAGCTGGGATGTGCCTTTACAATACTTCCCTAAGATCCCTTCTCCCAAATCTGTTATATACCGAGCCGGGTTGGACCTAGGACGAAGGGGCTGAGGACCGGAGGCTCCGGAAGGCTGGAGGTTCCGAAAGACCGGAGGGCCCGGGAATGGTCCGGAACGGTATGAGGAATCACAACACCACAGGGGGTCAAGGGTGAGCGACTATCCTGACCGGCAGGTATTCCGGAAGTCGGAGTACTGGAGGTGAACGAACAGGACGGAGACGACTCAGTGCAAGGAGACAAGCCAAGCAACGTTAATAATCAAACTTACGTACAAGACATATTAAAGACGTATTTATACTAAGTAACTAATTGTTTTGCATAAAAAGAAGGAGGGTGGTTCTTAACAATAAGACAAATCAGGAGGACCAATGTTAAGTTGTAGAATGATAAGTGAGAAGACGGAAAGACAGATAAACAGGAAACGCTCAGTAATCCTTTATTGTGTAAAAACCTGATGATACCGGATGGTCCGGAGGCTCCGGTAATATACCGGAGCCTCAGAACCGGAAGGTCGACGTGAGGGCTGGGGATGTTGCATGGATATAACAAAATCTGTCTCTGGAGTTGTTCTACACGGCTGCACCATTAACTTAATGGTTCATTAAAATTCAAGGAGTTAATATTTCACAACAGTTTCGTTACTATAATCGAGCTTGGGGACCCGTTACGAATTCTTAAAACACAGGATCATAAGATTATTCTAAGACTGATGGTCCCCATTGGGATAAGTCGCAATTGGAATATTAGCCTGGCAGCGCTGTGCTTGCACCGCACCATACAGCTCAGGGACATTCATGGAGGAAAGAAGCAGATTATATTGAAGCCGTGTAGATATTAATAAGAACATAATAAACTAAGCTCTGTGCTGTTGGTGACTGGGGGGCCAACTCACATGTGACGACATCAGTTTCAGGCAAGACCTGCTGAGACTCAGTGTGAGAGGGAGGGAGCAGAGAATACCTAGCAAACGGCGTGAGGGTGTTGTTGATTTTAGTGGAAAGAGCCAAGGCGTACGTGGGACATGGCAGAGGAAATGATCTTGCAGGAAATCTCTTTGATGGGCTTGCAGCCTTGAGAATTGACACGGAGGAAGGTCCAACAAGTTCTTTGTACATCTTTTGAAGCTACCAGAGTTAGATTTGTGGTCTTGACCCCGTCATGTTGACCCGAGATGTGGTGAGAACAGAACAGAGTAATTCCCGAGACAACGCTTCATGCGAGACCGTTTGTTTGGAATACTTGGAAGCTCTCTTGCCAGTGACACACAAAGTCTTGATGCTGGAACCCTTCAACTCCAACCGCGGTGCAGGGGGTGCGGGGAGGAATCGGTGCAGAGCCTGTCTAGCGAGAAGAGAGATTGCACGTGCCCAACTCGAACCACAAACAAAAGTTTGAAATAACAAAGGAGCATTCCAGAGCATCGGGTATCCAAGGGGTACCCGCAACAAAAATCTGGTACACTGGGTACAAAAAGTGAATTAACGACCGCCAGACCCACCCACCCTCTTAGCCGAGGTTGGCCGAGCCTAAGAGAGCCGAATCGGGTAATTTTTCTCACAGAATTGGACCCCAAACCGCCCCAAACCTAGCATTTTCACCCGCAGTTTCAACCAGTTTCAGCCCTCTCTGCAGATATGGCACAGTTCCGGCTCTCATTAACAATGTCGCCCAGTCCAGAAATGTGGCGCGAAAAACCCGATTTTTTTTCGAGCTTTTCAAACGCAATTTCACAGCGTCCTGAGCAAATTCCAAAAAGTGAATTAAGAGACCTTAGACCCACCCTACCCTATTAGCCGGTGTCTCGGCATCTTCCGACCGGTACCCCTTGCGGGCATCACCGGTTGCTAAATCACCTCCCTTGCCGTGCCGGTGTCTTACGACTTGACAAGTATTTCTTACAGCACGACAGGTCTTGACAAATTGGTAAGGAAAGTCTGAACAATGCCCGAACAAAAATATTGTTGCGATTATCGTAAGAATAACTGAACAGAATGCTGCCATTTGGGTCTTAGGAAAAGTTGCAACCACTGATCTTAAGATTTCACAGAACTTCCGTTTGGCCGTGTAGAGCACTACTACCACACAAAGTTTTCAGGTTTCATTTGATCACTCTCCCATTTTTCAGGGCTGCTCCGATGGTTTGTGCCATGCAGCGCCACTCCCGGAGGTGAGTCATTTATGAGATGTATCGCCCTCAACTCAATGCATTTTCATGGGCAACGTGAGAGAAGCCAGAGAAAGTGGAGGGAACAGACCACTATTTCAGGAAGATATATTCATGCGACCACTATACTGCAAACTCGTAATGCTGGAGAACTGGGAAACATTAAAAACAGAGGTTTCGCTATCAAAATATTTGGCAGGGTCAGCCCGAGGTACCAGGGATGCCTTCGGAATATCGATTTGACTCAAAGAAGTTTGGGTCCAGGTTGAATTCACGGGGCTTTATATAACTGTGCCGGCGACGGATATAAATCGGAGTGCCGGGAAAAATACGTTGGGCCTTCGCATCCGATACGGCGAATTGGATGATTAGGCTCAAACTGCGCAGGTTACCCGCTTCTGGGTCCCAAATTCCTGCAAACGGTCGTCCAGGGAGAAGGCTATATAACAGTGCGACGAGATCTCGAAGACGCCAACGTCTTGACGAACGAAGTGCGGCGTCATGCCGCCGTTTTTCTCGAGGTTTTTCACCACTGATTTGGGGAAAGGTCATCGTGGGCCACGCGTGGTGCGGACCCAGATTTCCTTCGCGGGGACGCAGTACGAACACGGCGAAGCATTGGAGCGTAAGTGGCTGTTTGACATGCGGACGGGCGACGGAATTTTCTGGCTTGGGCGGACGTTCGAGGATGAGGCGGCCAAGGGTGTATATGAGGCGCCCGCGGCTGACGTGGGCGCGGTCAGGGTCAAGTCCGTGTACGTAGGATTCTGCTCTCGTATACATATATGCCCTGCACTCATGAATTCGTGCTATAAAAACTGAATCAACTAGTGTATCATGCGCGTGACGACATCTCCGACTAAGTACTCGCGCATCGTATCGTGCTCCCCACGAGCCGCAACAAGGATTGAAGGCCCGGGAGGACGACAAGTGTAACATATTATATCAGATTTCGCAGGACTCGCCCGTGTGTCGACAAGAACCAGGCCATCGATACGAAGGGCGACGGCTGGGAGCTCCACGTCCCCTTGACGAGGATGGCGAACAAGGATGAGGCGAGCAACGCGAGCAAGGTGCGAGTCGACTGGCTCATCGAACGCCGGGCGTTAATGGTGCGGCGTTCAGGTACTTGAAGAGAACGACGCAACGTTATCATCGCCCGTGCGCAATTCGGCAATTCGGGCCCGGGGCCGGTGGGGAAGGTGTCCCCCGCGAAACCGTTGGACATTGTACGTTTGTACCCACGTCCACTTTCAGCCGTAAACCGAGCCCACCTCTTCACAGACCGCCGCCACTTTTCCCGGAGGGGAGAAAAGGGTGGTTTGCACCCGAAGAATCGAACCACCTTCCGCAGAAATCGTCAGAGTATATCGACGAAATGAGGGTATGGTATTGATGTCTTCCCGGTCCCTGGGCACTGTTACAGATCCAGAGATTGGGAAAGGCTTGAATGTGCCACTATAGGAGCACCGATTCGCCGCCCCCGTCATTCCGCCCGCCTCGGCTGTAGCCTTCTCGCATCCGCAGAACTGAAGCCGGCATTGAAGGTCGATTTAGGTTCTCAAGCAATCGTTACTCTGCGCCTCCGTGCCATCCCTCTCCTTTGAACGCGCGCGCGGACTGGGCGCTGGCACGATGGCGAGGAGGCGTCTGTCGTGTGATGTTGTCCTGCGAGACACGGGACACGGGACACGGGACGGTAAGCGGGGGCGCGTAGCTGGTGCCGGGGGGGACGGGGCGGGGGGACACGCAACGCTGCGTTCCTTTCCTCGTGCGCTCGAGACTGGGAGCTGAGAGCTCGGCGTTCGATAAATCGCCCGCGCGCCCGTGATCTTCGCCCACGCCGCGTCTCCGCCATCTTCCATGGTCTCGTTCACCACTGCGGATACCGCGGATACCGACGCACGGGAATATTTCACGTACAGGAGGAGGACCTGGAGATGAGGAAGACCTTCCCTTTTACGTCGCTCGTTGTGCAGCAGCGTCGATGTTCGCTTGAAATCAAGGTGCCAAGCAGGTGAGCGACCCAAGGAATGAATAAGCCAATGAGCGACCAAGGAACGAATAAATTATGCATGTACGTTACACGGAAAAAACCAATTCTACAATCCAATCTAATGATCGCGCGGCGGCCTATGAGTGGAGCGCTGGAAGACCGCCGCAAGTTTGTCAAGGGGCTTTGCTTTTCGATCGCCCGTCTTTGAGGGATCGCTGCTTTCGTCCGCGGCGGGGGGCGCAGGTGTGGCGGCGGCTGGGGCCGGGGCGGAGGGTGCGTGGGCGTGCGAGGGCGCGTCGGCTACGGGTGCGACAGCATTAACGAGCCCCACCAGCTCCTCCCACGCCGCGATCACCTCCTCCTTCTTATCCTCCGCCCTCCACCGCGCGTCCGTCTCCTTCGAGATCACCCCTCCGCCGAGATCGTGCCCCTTCCCAAACGGCAGCTGCACCCCCCGCGCGCACACGCGCATGTGCAGCCCCTCGAGCACCTGCCGCAGCTGCGCCGCGGCCTTGTTCCCGCCCCGTGCCCCATACGAGAGGACGAGCGCGGGCTTGGCCGCCCACTCGTGGTACAGCGCGTCGAGCGCGAGCTTGAGCGGCGCGGGGTAGCCCCAGTTGTACTGCGGCGTGAGGAAGACGAACGCGTCGTGCGCGCGGACGAGGGCGGACCACGCGTTCGTCGCGGGGTCGGCGTACGCATCGGCGGCGACGGGCTGGCGGAGGCCCGCGGGGATGATGGGGTCGGCAGTGAAGAGGGGGAGCGGGTGCTGCATGAGGTCGACGAGGTCGAGGGTCCAGTGCGGCGGGAGGCGGGGGATGATTATTTCGGCGGCGATTGTGGCGATGGCGGGGCCGAGGCGGGGCGTGCGCGTCGAGGCGATGATGAGCGCGATACGTTTGGGGGAGGTGGTCATGATGGGAGTTGGATATGGATGTCGTGGTCTCGCCTGGCTTTATATTGGTCTCCTCGTCGTTAAAGCCACCGACGATCCGAGTACAGCGTTCATGATCAACTGCACGACGAGCAATCGTGTTTCATCCGAATCATCGCCCTGAGTTGAGGATGTGTCAGCGGCGGGTTGGGCGGATAACTATCCGAAGGTGAGTCATGTGTATGACGTGATCGAGTTAGTAATTGAACAAGGAAAGAATCAAGCAGAACCGATGTACCGGCGGTGTTTCCTCATCCAATATGTGGACACACCGTTGAGGCCTGCATCTGCTGTCCGAAAGGAGTGGTTGTTCAGTGGACGGCTCCCCTTTCCAGAAAAAAATCTACAACAACGCCCCTTTTTTCATTTGGGCTTTAGGGCCATTGCTGTGCATGGCATTACGAGCCCTGTTCCTTTGTAGGAGTCGACGTTGGATCTGGTATCAACTCCAATACAATATTGTGTTAAATATCGTGGGGTAAAGGAAGTCGACTCCATCTGCGACGAAAGGCATGACAGACAATGCGGACGACAATGACTAGGGAATACATTAAGCCCTCCACAATGACACAAAACCATCACTAACCTCAGGCATTGTGGAAGACGAAAGGGGACGACACAGAACAAACAGAAACAGGACACAAGGCTAGACCCAAGCCCTCAATCCAGATCGGCAATCCATCGAAGCCCGAAGCGTGGATAATTTCCCACATGCACACACGATGATCAAGATCTAGCCGATCCACGTTAGCCCAGAACGTGAGGCTAGCAATAAAATAAAACAAAAAAATTACTAAACAAGGCATCAATACTCATGTGAAATCTCCGGTTACAAACCCAAAAGGAACTAAAGAACAACCGTAAAACGGTTCCCGCTGTCTTCCGAATAAACCAGATCCGAAACGAATGAGTAGCAGGGATCAACTGCGAACGATCAAGCGGAATGGCCTACTTTAAATGGATATGGAAACTTGCATCCAAACTGCAATATGTTTTCAAAGATACACTGGCCATGCTCCACGGCGCACAAGAATCTGCTGAACCTGACTGCCCTAATATAGAGGTTACTCCAACGAATAATTACAGGCATTACCTCTTACCACAAGGCTCATGTACCTCACGACCAAGGAAGCCGTGAATGCTGCAATGAGCCATATCCTAAACAGCAAAATAGGTTTTGACACCGAATACACAAAACAGCGACCCACAGAGACACATGAGACCATGTCAGTAAGCATCACCCCTGGCTCAGCATGATAACAACGGCATGTGCGGTTGGCTCATGGCTCGTGGCAAAAAAAGGTATATAATGGGTGAAAAACTGGTGAAAAGTCCAGATATGTAGGTACAAACAATACAGTATATTCATTGGATGTAAGTAAACACCTTGTCGTACTTTGTGAACCACAAAGCAACATATGACTAAGATGTGATTGTAAATGTCGCATTGGTTGGCAGCCACCTGCAGACAAAGAGCATGATAAGTATTTCTCAACAACGGTATTTGTTTGTGCTATCTAATTAAAAAATACATTCTACATTGTTAAACGATATGATAAGACCATCGATGGAGTCCTTGTCGCGTTGATGACACCTGTCGACCACCTGCGGACCACATGCATGAAACACATGTGGATCCCGGGTTTGTTGGCTTTTGCCCCCAGTGTCAGGCGTCCAGGCGAACCAGCACTGCAAAATATACCCCAAATTAAATCTGTGATTCCCCGGACGACATTCTGCTCCTCATGCGCCGGGCGGCACATGTGAGAAACAATTGTTGGCCCTCCAGGGATCCAGGCAGGATTCTTTATGAACAATGTAAGAAACAATGTATATCCTGAACGCAACCGAAGCCGATGGCGTCGCAATCTCATCACATGTTAAAGGCGCTGATGTCCCACCACAATATGCAGTCAACAATGCTCTAGAGCTTAGGCCCCTACGTTTGATTAATGCCTAGAGCTTAGGGTCCCCCTAAATCCGCCTGATTCTCGGCTGACGCCTAGGTATTAGGGCTACAATAATATTTTTATAATATTATGTTGTGAACCCA
Organism: Mycena maculata; assembly: GCA_029448575.1. NCBI lineage: Eukaryota > Fungi > Basidiomycota > Agaricomycetes > Agaricales > Mycenaceae > Mycena > Mycena maculata. Next base: position 130,626 of record JARJLG010000224.1, on the reverse strand, counting down.
GGCTCATGAGTCATTTTTATAGCCACCAATGGTTGGGTGCCCATTATTCTGGTTGCTGGTGCCAGTCAGCTCCCAAAGGAACTCAGGTCATCCGGGGAAGCGCGTGGGATGCCTCAAAAGAGCACTTGTTTAAGTACTTCGTGCACTCGGCTGACATGTGAATTATCGCCACCAGTGCGCTCTGGTTAGGACACAGTTAGCAGGGGGTGGCATTCGGCACGAGGTAACGCCAGTGCCGTTTATGTTATCCCTTCGACGTGATGGAATGCTGAAGCGGCTGGCCCCTAAGGTCTCGTCGCCAACAGTGTGGAGAATTGACTCTGGTTGGGACACAATTTAGCGGGGTGTGGTGCGAGGTAACGCCTGTGTGGCTTATGTTATCCCTTTGAAGTGATGGAATGCTGGAGCAGCGGGGGGTGGCATTGGGCGCGAGGTAACGCCTGCACGGCTTATGTTATCCCTTTGACGTGATGGAATGCCGGAGCGGCTGGCCCCGAAGGTCTCATCGCCGACAGTGCAGAGAATCGACTCCGGTTAGGACACAATTTAGCAGGGAGTGGCATTCGGCGCGGAGTATATACTAGAAGAATGAATCGACCCCCTCCCAAAACCAGATCACATGTATTTCTCCTCACGTGCAAACTCTCGCTCATTCCGACTCTTGTCCTTGCCACAACGTTCTGCACCAATGAACCCATCTAATGGACCTTAACATCGTAGTCCGATGCTCCCGTAGGATGCTGTGAAACATATCCACGAACCCAAAGGTCAATTGGCTTCGGAATCCAGAGAATCTTCGTATGCCCCTCACTATTGTTAGGATTTAGCGTTTTATGAGCGTAAGTCAGTGTTTGAGAGCTGAAGTCGTGAGTGATGTTTTTGCAGTTTAGTAAGTTAGTCGTAAATCGTTAGAGAGTATTTGAAAGGGTTCAAATACTGGAAACCCTCAATGCGAGTGCCTCAAACTTAAATCAGTCAAACAATCAAGAATCACTACAATCGTGACCCAGGTCCCAGTGGGCTATGCGCTTAACAAGGGAATACAAGGGCCCTAATTTCCTTAGGCAACTATGGCTAGGAACTTAGTCTGAATAGGCTATAGGCAACTATGGCTAGCATCTTCGAAGTTGAGAGTAGAATGGCTACTGATGATGGATTGAAGTAAAGATGTGGTGCCGTCACATGAGGAGCGGCTCTCATATATATACTGATGAGTGTGGATACTAGAAGGTTCTACCTAGCATTAGAACATTCTTGTGTAGCACTAGAATGTTCTTAGACATAACGATGGAATGTGCTAGAAATGTTCTGGAATATTCTCAGAAGATCCAGGAATATTCTACACACAGAAAATATCCTAAATACACTGACCATGCATCAACCATAAGGGTTGACACGTAAAGAATACAAAAGACACATAGTGTGAGCGGGTACGCGACGAAAGACTTGCTCTAAATGATATTTGATCTCCGATCAAATATTGATTTCTCTGATTGTACTCAAAGTTTGAGTCGTTCAGGAGCTTGAAGGCCATCCTTAGTTTGTAAATTCAATTGAGAATAGTATCTGAGAAGTGTGCCTTCACTCTAGACCCAAAACGCGAATTTATGAATGCTAATGTACAAGGATATTCAAAATACACTATGAAATCCTGTTATCCATGACAACTATGCACCATAACACCGATGTTGGATTTTGACACCCAGGTGACTGGTACGTACTGAGATCGACTTAGATGTGTTCTCTTGTTGTAGTTTACGTGCTCAAATTCTTGGAATATTTTGCCACCCACATCCACCATCGTATCTATTGTATGTGTCAATCCCTCACATTTTCTGGTTTGGGGATCGACCATAAAATGACCATTATGACTCTATTCGCCTATGAGCTCGAGACTGCGCAATGGACAGTTCTGTCATTATATAAATTATATTTCCGGTGGCACTATGTTGCAGGTTGGTTGCAGGAAACTTAAAGTACTTGATCTGTTGCCTCGGAGTGGTGACTAGACAGCCTAACAGGATTCTTACATTGAGTTTGAGAGAGAGGTATCATAAATCCAATGTAATTCGGCCCTCTGACTGTATTCTTGTCCCACTTGTTCAATTCGTTCGACGCGACGCGTCGTTCCACGTGCTGATCACACACGTGATCTGGTTTTGGGAGGGGGTCGATTGCAGGTGTGATGGCCGAGATGGCCTGGGTAACACGTCGGTTAGCTTTGCCGGTCACTACTGCCCAAAGGGGCGGGCGCACTGATGGCGCATCAGCGCCGCACCTGCTTCTCAATCTTTTTCGAGAGATACAGCATAATTGGGGTTCAATCAAGGTAGTGTGGGAGTTTACACGAAAAATGAGCCTCCACTTCGCGACTTGAATTTGAGAGGAAGAGCACATACACATGCATAAAATACAAAGGAAAATATTTTCTCGTGTCATGGGCTCTCTTATGTGTGGTGAATATAATGTGTTCTATAAAAATGAGTGAGGACATTTGGTCAGTGGCTGAGAGCAGCGTTGGCACCGCACAGTGTGTAGGGTTATATGAGGACTAAAGATGTTGAAGGGAAAAGGAATATACCAATTTGAACTGATGGGGGTTGGCTTAATCTAGGACTGCAACAGAATCAGAAACTAGGTTGCCTTGAATTCCACTTGACTTGGCTTTCCCGTTCATCATTTACACTGCTACTACGTATGCGGGATGTTACTACACATGTGCCAATGGCCTTGTGTGGTTGAACCCTTGTTCGGCTGGTGGCAGACCTTCAACTCCAAAGGTTTGTTGGGAATTATAGTAACCCATTTTTGCTTCCATATCATCTGGTCCACAATAGACAGCCCCACCATGGGGCTTACTTAAGCTCTTTGATACTGGCAATGATCAACCTGAGAACTAGAGTATAGCAACTATTTGGTGGCTCCAGCTCAATAATTTTGTGAAGTGTTGTGACCATAATAGTACAAGTACGTGTCCGGGGGTCTCACAGGATCTAGTCAACCTAGAATAATGTACAGAGAAATGTATTTATTGTTTAATTGGATCAAAGACGCCATTGCTTGGCTATAGCATCTGTTTTGGGCCAATTGTTGTAGGGGAAAGCAGAAATGTTCAATTGACGCGTGTGCACGGACCTGAGTTTGTTTGCTTGGGACCCAAAATCACGTGGGGTGGAACATGTTGTTCCACGCAAAACAAATTGATGACATCCGACTCTTTGATTTTAGGGTGGAAGCTCCAAAATGGGCTATTTTTCGGGGCGGAGGTTAAAAGTTTGGGGTGGGAATAAATGTGCAATGGGACAGCCATACAAACCATCATCGACGCCTTGAAAACGATCTCATGCCAAATTTGCATGTAGGCAATATTTTCTAGCTTCAATGACTCATTCAGAGCGACAAGATTTAACCTCGCTATTGTGTCATCTCGACCAAGGCAACCCAGCCTCTTGGACTCCCTCTGACCAGTCTTGTGGCATGAAATTACCCACAGTTCAACATTGACCTGTGGCTGTCTCCGCCTCTCTTCGTCAGCCATTTTTAGCTTCAAAAATTGGAATCTCCACACAGGCTAGTCAGACTGTTATTTTCCTGAGGTCCTGGGGTTTGGACTATACCTCGTTATTTAGGATCCATAAATTCTCCAGTAGCTTGGACATGGTTCAAATGTGCTTCCAGACAATTCCGAGTCAAGTCCTCAGACTCTAACCTTGCATGAATATAGATGGCTTACGGTTGCTGCAACCTGAATTCGGTCAGATTTCCTTAGTACGACACCCACCAGTATGGGGTATGGTGTGAGCTTGCTGCAGCAATCGGCCACTTATAATCAATTCGGTACCAAGGGCTCCCTGACTTCGGATGATGTTCATGAATGCAAACACCATTTGCAAGCCAAGATCTACACTGAAAATCAATCATAAATGTTCATCTGGGGAACTCAAGATATGGTTTACGAGTCCTAAAAATTTATTTTTGGACTCGTTCTATTCATTCTTCCCCGCCAAATTGCTTATTAATTGCTCGATGACGTCTTTGACATGTGTTGGAAGTATTTCTTTATATGGTCTTCCCTTTTGCCTTTTACGGGTTATTCATAATATTCACTGTCAAAATCTTATGTCAATTCATGTTACTCTGCATTTATGCTGACTCCACTCTTTTCCTTTTTGGTTCTCATCGTAATGCTTTTTGTGTGTTGTAAATGTCATGCACTTCACGTTTTGTTTGTCTCTGATTTATGGCGGTCATATTGCACTTTTAATAATCCTGCATAAATACACTGGTTATTTTCGTGATTGGAGTAACTTTAAATATATTTTCTTTTTTTGAACGTTGTCCTGGATTTCCTCTTGACCCTCCGTAACTTTTTTCTGCACTTACATTTCTTCGGCACGGCTGGGAAGCCATGTGCCTCCATGCCCATTTGGGAAGGCTAGTCATTTTCAACCCCCCTGAATGAGGACAGAGCCTCAGGTGCCTCCACAGTTATCAAGTTCTGCAATGGCTAGAACCCTGACCTTCCCCTAAGCTTGTACTTCTATGGGCTTGAGTACATGGACCCAGACAGGTACTTACTTAGTGGTGCAACTTCACTCCAGTGCCCTCATCAGAGGGGCTACATGGTATTGGTGTCCTTACAATAAAGGTTTGTGATTCAGAGCCCACTGACTGACACGAGAGCTCTGGGGCATGTTCCGAGGGGGAAAGGCATATTTGTTTGGTCTTGCTTTGTGATCTCAAGTGACGCGCCTGGTCATGTGATCCCTGAACAGCTCCCCAAACATTTTTTGAGCCTGTAAACTTCTTTTCCCAGACTGAAACGTCATAAATATCCAGGACTATGTTTTCACCAGAGCACACAAAAATATCCCGGGTTGGTCCCAACCATGGAAAATAACCAGGAAAAATACAGGTATTTATGCAGGATTATTCAAAGTGCAATGTGACCGCCATACTGATTAAATGTTATCTTTCTCTGTTATTCTGTCTCGTGCCTGTGTCTTGCCTTGTTGATAATTCTGAGTGATCACCTTTTTACTATGAGTGAATCTCTCTTTCCTTGTCTGAAATTTCCGCATAAGTGACCTTGACCTTTCATACCAACTCTCTAACATTGTTGTTATATTGTCTTCCTACCTAATACTTTTGTTACTAGCTCTTCCTATCTCGTTCGTTCACGGATGTGTCTGAAAATATGCAGGTGTGTCCTTCTCTAGGCTGAATGATGGTATCTTTGTGATTGATACAAATGATCCTCAAACTCGGACTGATGCTGATCATCTTGGTGTCCACGTCCCAAAGGCACGGGAATTTGTGTATTTTTCCCGTGGTCGTGTTTATCCACTTATCTTTGGGGAGCTCAAAAATGAACATCAATCTGTGAATGAGATAGGCATTTGTGTGAGGGAAGACCTCTTCTGTATTATTTGACAGACTCTAGGAGAGTCTTATTCGAGGGGAGTTGCCTGGGGGTACTTCATCCCAAGCTGTCCGTCGCCGATTGGAACCTCAACTGTTCGCACATCTCCATGCTGGATGTCGGCATCAACTTTTCTAATGATGAGTCTGTGATTTCCGACATGTTCACTTGTCCATGATAATCTCTCCTTCAACTCTCCTTCTTCCATGGTGTACCGGCGGCAGAGGCTCACAATCAAGTGGTGGAGTACAGGCAGGCAAGTGGTGGGGAAACAACAACGAAGACATGAAAATACGGAAGCAAAAACAGTATACGTACTTACAGCTAATTGCAGTACCGAAGGCGCGAACCAGAAATTCCCGTTTTGGCATATGTTCAATGAATTTCCGACATCTCACTCAATTCTTCACTGATTCACATAAAAACTGGATAGATCTACTCGTGTAATTCGTTGCGAAAATATTATGTATGAGGTATTTTCTGGTTTTAGGCTGTTTTCGCACTGAAAGCCGTCTAGCATGCCAAGAACATGTCCCAGCAGCCTAATATTTTAGGATAGACAACCTTTATAGCTGAAGGGACATGTGATAGGGCCAGAAATATGCGAAATTCCTAGATAAACATAATCTTTACAATATCTCTCAATGACAAAACCGGCAAATGTATCCGAGGGAGCTAGAAGGACTGTAAATAATTTATCGGGGTTTCTGGCTCTATCACACGCTTCCTCAACTATAAGTGTTCGCCCTAAAATATTGGTCCGCTGGAACATGTTTTCGGCATGCTAGATGGCTTTCGGTTCGAAAACAGCTAGAAAATACATCATGCATAATATTTTCACAAATTATTCTCCATCATTAATTGCGCATGAATTAGCTGAGTACATCTATCCAGTTTTTATGTGAATTGGTGAAGAACTGACTGAAATATCGGGAATTCTTTGAAAATATGCCAAAACAGGAATTTTGGTTTGCGCCTTCGGCACTGCAATTAGCTGTAATCAGCCTGGAAGTAATTGAGAGTCAACATCAAAAATTTTCTGGAGCACAAAAAACTTCACCGTGTCTCGTAGTTTTCGGGAACAGCTACAATGAATTTGAATGATATTGCAATATCGAAGTGATACATATCACGGAATCTTCAGGGACAGTATAGTGTTGAACTTTGACAATATCTAAACTTGAAGCAGGGTTATTTAAAATCTGTTGGACTTTTGGCCGTCGGACTGCCGTGCGGCGGGTCGTTGTTCTCGGGAAAAGGCAAAGTTCGGATCATTCCGCCGGTCCTTGATTTGGCAACCACTTTCGGCCGTTTCCAGTTCGATTTCTTTCTGTGACTTGTTGGTGGTTGATGACTGTACAGAATTTACCTGAGGAACTGATCCCAGGATCTGATGTCCTCCCTCTCAGGGAAGTGGTCTTGGCCCCTTACACTGGAAGGCATAGAGAAGAATTTATGGGTGACATCAGGGCAAGACATAAAGCTCTGCCCCCTACACTTCACTCTCAGTCTAGCAGGACATTCCAAGCTGTTTCTCACATGTTGAGACTAGTACACAGGCTTCGGAGCATCACACATCCAAATATAACTTCTCAGGGGTGAGGAGCCGGAAATTAATACCCTGTACAGTGAACTAGTCTCGCATAAATGGACATACATATTGCATGGGCCTATGGTGGCTCTATCAGGTTGCGAAGTTTCGCGTAATAGGAAGAATTGAGTGGGTTCAATGGTAGCGGGAGATATTCAAAGCTGATCAGAGAAGCAGAGAAATACACCTCATATGCTGGGTCACTCACGAATGGAAAGGACTGGATCATTTGGAGATAGTGAGGAGCATTGAGGACCTACCGATGGTGAGCGAGCTTTCCGAAGGCACATAGACTGTTGACATGGGAAGTCGGCTGTAGAAACAATGAATACTAGTTAATCAGATGAATATACCTCCTTTCGCAGTCCTTTCAATCTCACTTCACTAAAATTATCTCTCCAACTGATGGTCGAATCTAATGAAATGTAAGGGTACCAAATCTGGTTAAGGGTTCAATTTGCGTGTTCAATCAACAAGTGCTAAGGTCCACCACATTTTTTTCTAGGCTGCCATCGATCATATAGACGATGTCCTGTGGACCAGTGTGCTCCATGTCAGGAATCTAATTTTCAAGGGCTGCCCAGGCCCAATCGGTGTATATCCAGCAGTAGATAGAAGAGAAAATATTGCTATACCCATCCTTTTGTTGTACTCCTCCATCAGAACAGCGGCAGCAATGGTCTAGACTCTGGGAAGGGCCGAACGCTCCTGGCAAGCAAGCACCAGCACCTTCCCAAACCACGCCATCACAACGCTGCCACGCCTGCCACACACCGGTCAATGCTACACAGAACGGGAAGAAGCCCCTAGTCTCGTGACTGAAGCTCCACCCGGGCCAGTGAAGCTGGTCCAAGTTATATCCGGTTTACTTGTTTTTTTTTTAAAAAATCTGCAGTGTGTTTCGTGTTTCTGCACGTGGTCGCGACTTAATGATGAGAGGGTTAATCGGAAATTCTGTGTAGGGATCAAGAAAGAAGATGTAAAAAAAAGGACTCGTACTGCCATGCGCCAGCAATGGCCCCAAGCCCAAGTGAGCTACTGTACCTTCTTCTCGCATTTGTGATTTTTATTTTGGAGCCAGACTTCATTTCATTCTGAGCAGCTGACCACTATTGCGGAGTTGGTGGTCCAAGCAGATATATACAAACTGGCACTGTGATGATATTTTGCCGCTCAAAATTCTGTCTGGAGCCAGTCCACGAGAAATTTCCGGCAAAAGAGGTACACAAATATCAGCCCGGGCGGGAATGGCGGGCGGCGGGATCAGAGCTGTTTTCGGAGATAAAGCTGTGACATGCTTGGCGCGATTGCCGATAGCGGCCGGGCGATCCGGCCGTGCGTTGCCGAGTTTCGTTTTTCGTTAGTACAGTCGAATGTTGATGTGTACTCGCCTCGCCAAACCTCGCCAAGGTGTAACTTGATATGCACACATTTCTTCAATCTTTGTAAGCCATTAAAATCCAGATGACCTTCATAACACTGTGGCGTCTTACATACATATGGTGTACATATGTAGCTTCTTTCAATACACTTTTTGCCACCGTGGAGAGGTTCAACCCTGTTCTTGGTCACTAATAACGCAGTCACATCACCCGGTCCGATTTTTCCGGTTCGTCATTTCTCTGTATTCAATTTTGAAAACTACTACTCTGTATATGAACCTCGTAACCGCGGCTGGGTAGGAACCTGGCCTTTTGGCTTAGATCAAGAGAAGCTGGACGACGGATCAATCTCGCTGAGCCAGTATTTCGGCTTTGCAGATCTAGCTCCGCTATCAACACCTTTCCCCGCCGGGTATCAGATTCACGCTCCCACGCCCGTGACGCCACCTCTCTCCGTTGAAGACGCCGCTTTCATGCACGACAAACCCTTTCGACCTATCCTCGGCACGCTGATATGGCGGAGCAGTGGTACCCGCCCCGATCTTGCATACGCCTGCTGCACGCTCGTCCACGTCCAATCGAGTCCGGAACCCGAGTACTGGGAAATCATTATCGGGGTTCTCTGCTACGTGAATTCGATTCATTTTTCCCCGCGCAGATCCTGCCTGCGCTCTCGCATCCGGCGTGTTCCATCCACGCCCCAAGGCGCAGATGTCTTCCCCACACGATGTCCATGACCGTGTCGCATCCTCTTGTCCTTGCTTCGCGTCAAGTGTTTGCGGACACTATGGGCTCATTTGGAGCCGCGGGTGCTTTCTGCACAGTGCATTCTGTTCGACATGGGGGCCGTTGCTTTAGGTACGTTAGGCTACTATCCAACACCAATTGTTTGATTACTTTGTCCATACGCAGACCGGTCTCGGCGCCTTCCCTTTCGCGCGCTTCGGGTCTCCCTGCGCGGGGCTTCCAACTGACCGACCCGACTGACTGAATTTCCATTGGTGTCGTACCTGGCTTCCGAACAGCTACGCGACAGTACTGCTACCGCGGTGGGGGGGAGGTAATGAACGGTGGATATGAGGAACATTTATTGGTATACGAGAGATCACAGTCGTCCACACACTTGGAAAATACCTGACTTTCGGGTTCCTAGGCAGCGCGGACAGGACAATTATGTGGCGGAGAGACAGTTTCGGATCCGGTGCGGGGATATCCAGAACCACACTGTTGGCCCTAATAAATTGAACGCTCCGCGACGTCGCGTACCTTATACAGGGACAGGCGCATACCCAGGAAATTCAATGTACGTCGAACCTGCTCTTCAAAGAGATGATCGCGCCTAACATCGGTGGATTTCGACTCCGAACTTGAAGAATGTTCCTGAGCAGGAGAAATGACGGAATACCACCGGTCCTGGATCCTGGGTGGACAACTGCGAAAAGAACGTTTTCTCTAAACGATGAAATTGTCGGGTACTTGAGTATTTTCCAGGATAGTGCGAGCTAAAATCCAAGCCAGTTCCAACTCGCCGCCAGATTCAGAACCACAGTGTTGACACTAATATTGAGCGTTCGGCAACGTCGCGTACCTTTTAACGGGCCAGGGGCAGAGCGTTTCATAGAGGCAAGCTGCATGTCAGGATTTCTTCCGAAATTTCAGGTCATCCCCGAAAGTATCCAATCCGGGGCATGACAGAACATTTGTATGCGTCACACTTTCTCGCGAGTATAAAAAGTGTACTCAACCATCGAATCCATCGTCAACTCGACACCCCACATCTCACAGGGCTCCGGCTCTCAAGTCTCTCTCTCTCTAGTTTAACATGACGGACACTTCCACGCAAACCAAACTAGAGGATGCATCCTTGAAACGCGCTGGGGAGATATCCATCAAGATTAGAGAGGCTCTTCGTAAATCATTGCCCGCCCCTCCCGAACAGTTCTTTACTGTCATGATACCGGGCAAAGTCGTCAATTTCGAAGTAAGGTTCTTCTCTGAACTCTTGTTCATGCCCGCATTGACAACGATCCTAGGAATATCTGGCGCCCATGGACGTAAACGCACTGCTTCCTACCAGAGTTGAGCTCGCACAAGCCCGATTGTGCGATGATATGCCAGCCCTGGCATCCGTTCAGCTCGGGCCCACCGGACGTTCTGTGGCTAGGAGCTATGCCACAGCGATCAGCAAGCTCATCCCGGCTGGTAAGCCGTCTGAGTCCTTTGTTGGATTTCCCCTAGGCCGACGCGTTTCCCAGGAACCACAATCGGCATAGACGAGGGAAGCAATAAGCCTCTCTCAGAGGATCAGAAACGGTACAAACAGGCCATGGCCATCCTCTCATCCGAAGTACCGAACAGAGATGGTCATACGCTTGTGGAGCTGTACACTCTCAAGCAGAAGGCCTACACAGATGCTGTCACAGCGAAAACTAGAGCCTTCGACGAAGCCAATAAAATTGCTCAAAAGGACCCTTCGAACAAGACCAGTGAAGCAGTTCGCGCCGCCTACGACCGCTGGGTCCAGGAGAATTCTCGCGCCTATCGTAACGCCGTCCAGGCCGCTTACATGGACTGGGTTATTATGGGTAAGAAGGAGGAAGTCGAGTACTGGTTCTCTGTGGTGGATCAGGACTCTGCTTTGGCGCGAGTCGAACAAAGCAAGGTATGTTTCTTAGATGGATATCGTGAAACGAGTCGGTCCTGAAATAACTTCTCAAGGAAACCATGCGTTGGGCCGTTGTTCAGGACGCGGATGGTTCTGGTGAATATCAAAAGGTCGTCTTATCGCCTTCGAATTGGTATGTCAAGATAACTCATTGCGCTGTATTTGCATTTCTCATGGATAGCAGGGCGAACATATGCAAGAAAAAGGCTCTAAGTGGTACCGACAAGACTAAAACGGTGGAGTGGTACACCTGGGAGATCTCTCGTCTAGAGAAGCAAAACCAAATGCTCAAGGTGTTCAGATCGGTAAGTGACATACATCTTCGGGAAAGAAGTTATACTCAACGAAACTTCATGTGAAATCAGAGTCCTCCTCAGCTAGAGATTCATAAGACGAAAGACGAGGAAATCTCAAAAGCCGAGCAAGAACTAAACGATGCTACGACCAATGCAATCAAAGCTGAGCAGACCCTCAGGTCCACGCCTCCCTCGTGAGTTGTATACATTCATCTCGATTATTATTGTGCAGCTAAAGCCAAGGCACAGTGGCCCAGAGCCCAAGGACGAGTCTGAGAAGGCCAAGTGGAAGGAGGCGGACGATGCGAGGCAGAACGCCCTACGAGGACAGCAGAATGCTCAAGGCGCCCTGACCAAATCGAGAGAAGCGTATGATAAGCTTAAACTGACCGTTCTCAATTCAGAAAGTCGAGACGCGCAAAACACCATGTTTGCAGAGATTTCAAAGGAAGACGGTGGATTCGTCACGACGCAGATAAACGAGAACGCCGATCTGATCAAAGAATACACCGCCGCCAAGGCAGACCTTCTTAAACAGAGTGGTACCGGTACCGGAGCCTCTGTATTTATTCAGGAACTGTCGGATAACATGGGAATCCCACATGCCCTTCCCGATCCCACAGCGTCACAGGAAAAGACCGACGAAGATTATTTTACTCCCATTACCGTCGAAATCTCCTCGACCTCCGACACCAAGTCATCCAAACAGGAGGCTAGTAGTGTTTCTTTCGGCGCATCTGCCTCCTACGGCGCAGGCCCGTGGAGTGTGGATGCTTCTGTCAGCCATTCACAGTCCCAAGCTCACGCAGAGGCGATGTCCGAACTGGCAAATGCTGCAGTTAGGATATCCTTTGAGTGCATGCGTGTGGATATCAACCGTCCGTGGCTTCGTCCCGAACTCTTCTATGACGAGGATCTTGTGCTCGGTCCTGGTGGCCCTCAGTGAGTGGTCGACTGCTTCTTGTGTTATTTCCCTCACTAATTCCGTCTTTTTCCACTCAGTCTTTCTCCGGGTTTTTCGAAGTTGGCTGCCCTCCTTGAGGGTACCTGGAAGAGCGAAACTGAGGGTGGTCAAAAGCTCGAGGATGAACTCAGACGGTACAGCATTTTCCCCATGTTTCCAACCGGTATGTTTGTGAGATGCCCAACTTTACATTTGCTGATGCATTTTGCAGCGTTCTTGGTGGCGTGTAACGTTGTCCTTGAAATTTCCGGAAGCACCTCTAAGCTCCAGACCATATTCAACACATCCAGTAGCTCCACGTCTGCGAGCGTTTCTGTAGGATATGGACCTTTCTCGGCTTCTGCCAGCGGTAGCTACTCCAAGTCCGAAACCGAAGCATCTTCAAAGTGCGAGACGACTGCATCTGGTTGCCGGTGAGTCGGACAATCCGGGTACACTGGCGTTCTGTTAGCTGACGATTCCATGAATTTTCAGCATCACCGTCAAGTCTCCTCAGATCGTTGGATGGATCTCCCAGATGGTTCCAGCATTGCCGCGTCTAAAATAGATTGGTGCCATAGTCTAATAAGGCTTAGTTCAGAAAGTCAACCGAACGTTTATATGATTGGCTTCATTTTGCATCAGCGTTTACAATGTGTCGTATTTACTTAAAGCCGCTCAAAATCTAATACTTGCTTTGCCGTACGTGCTCAAGGAAGCGACTTGCAGTCTTTATAACAATCACCAGTTTGCAACTGTAGATCGTCCGTCCAACCTTTTTCTAGAAAAGTCTGCGTTCGATCCCCCCCCCCCGAAGATCTTGGCCAGGACAATATATAGGAGTACACACTGCAACAAATCGAACACTGTCATTGCTTTCTTCGCCCTGACTACTCGAGTCGAGCGATGACATGTCCGGAGTCGTACCGAAAGCACTGGCCGGAGAGTGATGTAAGCTTTCGCGTTTGGGAGGAAATGACTATGTAGTGATAAACTTCGGCCAACCTTCAGGGCGATTGACAGTGCAGCATCTGAGAGACGGATTGGAACGGCGAGGACTTCATTGCGGGCAAACTCACGGGTAGTTCAGTTCCAGCCCAAAGACGTCTGAATACAAGCCTTCGTTGAATTAATATACTGACTTGCGGCGGGCGCCACAATGAACTTGAAAATTTGCACAATTTCCGGCATGGTGCATGAATCAAATGCGTCTTTGAAACCCCGATATAACAACGAGAGCCCTCAGCCAAGATTACGAGTACTTATGTAATACGCTCTCGTTCTTTTCTAAAAGTTTACATGGCCGTTTCAGTAGCTGCGTGTAGTCTCGTGCACTGCCTCTCATGACATCCCGTTCCGGGAACCCTGTCATGAGAGTCTGGGCCTAAATCATTTTCTGATTTCTTCGCTGCTAGTTGGGCCACTTCTAGGAGCTTCATAGACAAAGTTAAGAGACAAAGTCCTTCCCCTCATTAAATAAATATGGTCTGCCTCTTTACATTATCCTGCAGTCCCGCCGATGGAGGGCCAGGCAGTTCACAGAATATGACAGAATGTGAGAGTGTGGCAGTGTCGCCGGTCGTTTAAAAGAGCGGGTCGGGCATATTTACATCTTTCTACTCGCTCCATCACAGTTCTGAGGAGAACAAATATACCTATTTACACATATCGACAACTCTCCCTCCGAACCATGAAGTGAAAAGCCTCCAAAATACGAAAGAAGGCATTCACGGGAAATTCCGGAAGACACCGGAATTTTGATAGCACAATGGTGCGGTTAACTAGCCGGTTTAGGCCCAGACTCCCATGACAGGGCTCTCGGAACGGGATGTCATGAGAGGCAGTGCACGGGACTAAGCTGCGTGAATTATCAGTTACAATTTTATAGTACAATGAAAATAGTGGCTGTGTTGAAGTCTTCTTTAAAGGTTTCATTACATTTTTTGTGACTAGTTAGTGGCTGTGGTACCGGCTAATGCCGAGCGTGCTGCTAACGCCCACTGGCGTTGGTTCGAACCCTGCAATTGAATGTCTTTTGCCATTCCCACTGTCCCGCTGACAATGATCAATGACCTCAAACTAACAGTAACTAAAGCTACTACATCATTGGGTGCTACAGCATTTGCCCTTGGGTGTCTCCAACACTCTTGTTTTTTACAACTTTTGTGTCTGCTTCACTTGTATGTACGTGCCTCAATGAAATCTTCTATAATGACCCAGGTTTAAAATTTCGAGCATGATATGACATGAGAGGGGAGACTGAATGCCTCCTACTCGGCTATTACGCAAATTTTAGTCATTGTCCCTTTTGGGTTTCTTTGGTGCGCGAACATATCCGGTTGATTTGGGTCATCTACACATTATTAAGATCCTTGCACACCAAAGGAGGTTGCAGTGAATTTTTTTGGTGGAAGAGAGGAGTTCAAATGCGCAAACGACGTTGTCAAACATGACCACATGTGATCTCCGAATTCTACTATGAACTTTACTGGCCTGGATATCCAGCGTCTCGGAACACAAAATCTCGGGGGGAGAAGCCAGTGGGCCGTATCCAGTAATACACTGACTTTATTTAGGTGTACCATAGGACAAAATAACAATTTCACGTTTGTTGAATTAGATTGAACTTCAATTGTATCAGAGGTAAATAAGTCGACAGAATCTTTGAATGGTCTCCCATTCTCTGAGACCCTGCTGGTATACTTCTCGGCCCTGCATCCGGTGTGGTTATGCATAACTAAATTGGCGTGTGTTCACGATCTCCGTAAAAAATATATTTGGACCCCTGTGTCAGAATCAAAGATTGGAGGGACATTAGAGTGATTATACTGTACCACTTAAGGGGAATAAATTATTGTGTATGAGCCTAATGTGTTTAAAAGAGAGAAATATGCTTTGCAGCGTCGGCCGTACCGATTGATGGCCTTGATGGCAAGCCGGTCCGAGGTAGCCGAGTAAGAGGCATTCAGTCTGACCTCTATGACATGGGTATACAAGGTGTTCAGTGAGATAATACTCTTCACTCGCTGTCATCAATCCACATCTGATGGAAACCTTTCCTCACCGAGGGAAGATCATCCTCGCTTTCGCCATCATCATAGGATCACAAACACTTCGACATTGAATTGCCATTGACCGTTGTACGGCTCGAACTGGCCTGGACTTGTGTAGCATTGGTCTTCGCAAATCCTAGGCCTCCTGCTTCCATCATTCAATCCCTGGCAATGACTAGAAAATACAAATGCTTACCTTGGTTAATGTCACATGCAAAAAAGTCAATGTTCTGAGAGCCAACTTGCACGTATACTTCAAATCTTCTCCTGCCTTCAATATCCTATAAGCTATCGCAAACCTCATCTTGACAATATCTCCCTGCCTGAACCTTACACACCAACCTTTGCGAGACCTGAGTCACAGTTCATACGGGTATACTTCTAAAATTGGCTTCTACGTTTATTGAGTGTTATTGATAGTCCGGCCATTATGTCCAGCAGCATCAAGGAAGGTTAAAAATGTGATTATCCTACAACACACAATCACCTCACTTTTCCTGTCAAAATCACTGTCCACATTTGCGACAAGGAGGATCCCTGGGCGCAGGACTTTACCATACAATTTGTGTGCATATTGGGTCGTGGTGTGTCTGTCCCTTATGCCGATCTGACATTTGAAGGTACACTGGAGAGGGTCAGGGGACTCTCATGGTCGGAGAAGAGCCAAAGGGGCTCGCAGCAGGATGGGAGTGGAAGCAGAAAACCCAATGATGACTAATCCTACAACATCCGAACCTAATACTACACAACTTGGCTAGCTACTGCCAACCACACCACAGGCACCCCCCTCCAAAAAACGTCCGAGAGAAGTGAGGGATGGGCACGACCCTGCACCATCCTATCTAAATGACCCACAATGGTCCAACCACGCATTCATGAAGTCCGCTACAGCCGGCTCCACAAATCCCCTGAAGTCAGGCTCCAAGTGAAATATCTCAGTGAGAACGGCAAGAAAGATGAGCTGGTTGGGTGGGAGCAGGTCTAGGACTTCCTCGCACTCATCATACTTGTTGGGAGGATGGGCACCCCAGGCAGTTTCCGAAATTGCAGTGCGTGTGAGAATGGTGTAAGGACACTCACACCTGCAGACAAGGGCAAGGCCAGATTGCACTGGCACGTAGATGGTTTCGCCAGGAAGCATGCCCAGTGGGATGGGGTTATCGGATAGGAGAATTTGTACAGATCCCACGGGAGTCACATTGGGCGTGGAAGTGCCAATCCAATTTTCGGCCGGGTGGCCAGGGATCATTGATGCCATGGTCAAACGTTGTCGATGACAGGTGGTGGATCATGGGAGGAGATGGTTATAAGCATGCAAAATGGCCAAGCTTTAAATTTATCAATTTCTGTGTTCTTGTTCCACTTACTAACGTGGAACCAGGGTTTATCTATATCTTGCCCATAGAGAGCCATAGAGAGGTCCGATCTGTTGGCTAAAGGCACTACGCCTCTAGTTACATAGTAAAGACTTGTCAGGTCACCGATACCACGAGGGTCAACGCCCTGGGGAGCTGCTATGTATTTACGCATAATTCGAAGTCCAACCATTCAATCGAATTGGGACAGAGATAAAGTGTTATACCAAGGACATACACACACCATCCATTCTGACTATGAATTACATCTGGAAAGTACACTAGTGGGGTTGGGAATCAACGAACAAAGGGAACCTTTGCTAAAGTGAGAGCACGGCCCGAACGGTCTGGCAGTAGCTGACGGATCAATCCATGGCATGTTTGATATTCAACGATTGGACCGAGGTCTGGATTGGTCAAGAGGTTAG
This sequence comes from Mycena maculata, assembly GCA_029448575.1. Taxonomy (NCBI): domain Eukaryota; kingdom Fungi; phylum Basidiomycota; class Agaricomycetes; order Agaricales; family Mycenaceae; genus Mycena; species Mycena maculata. Next base: position 113,491 of record JARJLG010000224.1, on the reverse strand, counting down.
AGATCATTGGATTACACACACTGATCAGCTACCGTAAGAGACACCCCTCCCCCCAAATGCGGTTAACACAGCTTTTGCTTGTACTGGCGCCGCGCATGCGCACTACAACTCTTCCACTATAGCAGGGCCTCCCTGGTCCTACTGTAGTGTCTACCACTTCAAAAACACCCAAACCAATACTTTCTCCCCACTATTCTGCACAGTGAATGTGTTTTAACCAACCGTCAGCAATACTGTCAATACTGCACATGCGGTACATTCTGAGACATTCTGGCCACTGGTAGAGGATGTATTTCAGTAGTAATAGTTCCCTATACTTCCCTATATCTTCTCTGTAGTGTTCTGTTCAATAACTGCTCAATGCCATTCCCTCACCTGAGTGAAATGGCAATTTGTGCTGATGAAAGTTCCAAAAGGAGCGAGACACGTGGTCAATTACGGAAGTTGATCAGTGTGTGGAATCCAACGATCTCTGACCTCTTGGGATTGGGTAGCACAGTCGTTGTCTAGGGAAGATGGATCCTCTATCTCCATCATTCATGTGCTGGAGTAGATAATCTGTTTTCCCATACCAAATGTCATACCATATGACAATTTAACCGTGATTCTGCAGAGAGGGCTGGACATGGGTAAATCCACATCATAATATAATGCCATCTCTTGGATTAGAAGCAAATCAGAACACAGGTCTCGGAACAAAGTATCTATTTAACCATTTTATTATCTGTTTGTGGTCGTTGCGTGCTCGTTGCTAATTATCCTGTACTATTATTATATTTATTAGTCCTGCATGTTGTGTCACCCATTTGTATAAATACAGGCAGGTTCAGAGAGGGAAGGCAGTGAATTCACCCCTTCTTGCTAGACGTATTCAGCTCTGCTGGTATTGTTGCTTGGGAAGCCTTGTATTCATTTGGAGAACCTCTGGGAACTTGTAAAGTTCTTTTAGTTATTTCGGTCAATATATAGTTGGTTGTTGGATCACATCTCGTGCTAGAATCTTAAGGAAACAGAACACGGAACAAACTCATAAGGGTTTCATAAGGATTTAGGCAAAAGGATTTGATAGAACACGGAACAGAATCATAAGGGACCTAGAACACTGAAAGGATAACAAAGTCTAAGGACTAATCCACCACCCCAGGAGATAAAAACACCTCTTGGCTTCCTCTAGACCTCATCTGAGACACTAGATCGGCTAATTGAATTGTATCAGTATTTACGTGTAAAATAGCTATTACTTATACTTAGCACAACCAGGGACCTAATACTTGGTCCGATCCCCGTACTCGCACCGTTTATTGTTTGGATTTGTGTTTAGTGTTGGTTTTGTGTTAATTAGTGCTGATTTACATATTACTACATTTCACGCCTGTTCAGATAGTCGATGGCTCTGGAATGGGGTCTGTGGCTGCAAGCAATGGAATGGAGGTACTCACAGAGGCTCATTGTGCTGCTTCCTCCTCAACTCTCTGCTGCTCGTCCAAGAGCCTCTGCACTCTGGCCTTTTTTCTCGCCTTTTCTATGATGGGCTGATCCCGATAAAAGTCATGGCAATTTTTTCCTCTTTCGGCCAGCATCATAGATAATTAATTGGCACCAGTGAGCAGTGGTGAACAGTTGTTATGTGCATTGATGATCACAAGTGCTACTGGGTGAAGGGGCACCAGTGCGCATCGGTGCACATTGGTTGGCACCGGAGATAACCAGTGACCATCATCATCAGTGTCACCGCCTTATATTGACCGTCACTGCATTTTGGCCCTCCTTTTTTAAATTGCAGCACCCACAGGCAACAGGTTTTCTGGACCCGATCCCCAATCAAGTCCTTAACTTTAAAAATGTGATGTTGATGTGTGACTTTGTGAGGTCTCGGAATCTGCCATGTCCACTTCGAACCCCGGAACTCTGCACTCACCCCCCTCCCCTGTAAGACTCCAACCATTTCGTTTCCAAATGGTTTGAAACGATTAAATCTGCTTTTATTTCCATTTAATTTGCCCAGGCTAGCAAGCGGTAAACAAACCGTTTGTAAAGGGTTCCAATGGCCACTGAGATCCCCCATTGATCCTCCATTGTACCATACATTATATGATGAGTTCGCAGCTGCAAACACTGTTGACCTCCCCTACTCAGTATGGAGGAAGATATGACATACTCACAAATACAATCAATTCAGCACACCTGCGGGCATCTCGGGCTTGCTGTGTATCTCATCTCCTGCTCTTGTGCCACCGTCCCAATGACCACCATCTCAGATATTGATAAATCCACATATTACATAGGTGCCTTCCCTCAGCCCTACACTGCTGGAATAACATGCCAATAAATAGGTGTTGAGGGAGGTGTGGTGTCCCGCAAAGAAAGCTGATATCACCCTGCATCCTTTTCATTTTGACAGCGATGGGGTGTGCAAATCCCAACTTTCTTGTCCTGCGGTCATTCACAACAATGTCAATGAGTTTCAATTCAACTATTTGTTTTACTACAAGCCCTGGGGCGACGTTGACCCACTGGGAGCCCATTGATGCCGCCCTGACATTTTATGCAATACCCCATGGTTGTCCACCTTCGACCGGAATGTTCGAAACCAAACTGAAGGTGAGTTTGTATTTTCATTGTTCAATTGCATCTCAGTTGAAATCCAGACCGCATGTGGGTGATCAGAGTAGCACGTAACTTGGATGTTGAAATGTAGACGAGATTACGGCCTGATGCTGATAGATACCCTACTATTTTTTTAAAAAAAATAAGTACGAGTTTTGCCGAGCTATGCCACGGCCCACACCCCAAGTAATTCCCAGATTCGAAGGAAATGCTCTCCCCAGGTCCAGCTCGGCGTCGAAAACGGGACAAGTCATTTTGTTTCAGTACGAGAACCACCGGGCCCGGGCAATGCATGGGCTGGAATGTTTTGGGGGGAGTCAAAAGTCAGCAGTTGCCTCATGGGAGTCTGGGCGTGCGCATCAATGTATCTGGGACAATCCGACTTCAATGCATTATGTAAGTTGAAGTAGATAAAAGACACGTGTTCGTGTTTGGCACTGTTATCTTCCAAAGCTTCCTCGCGATGTTTACCCTCCACCCGCCTCAAACTCAAACTCAAACTCTGGCTCTTCCAAGATGGCTGGCTGTTTTTCCTACTCCACTCCGTCGATGCATTTGCATTCTGGAGCGTACCAGCATTCAACACAGCTCAATCGGAGTGGCTAACTGGTGACGATCTGGTTCTGCATCATCTCATTGAAGGTACCTATCTCCTCTTTTCCCTCTTCTTTCTGTCCCTGATGCAATTCAGTTCAATCGGGCCTTCACCACATCACTGTCCATATCTAGTGCCCCAGCCCTCACCGCCATGTACACAAAATCTGAGCTCTCCCTCCTCTTCCTCCTTGTGCCCATCCTCAGTGTCGTACACTCATGTCATGGTTCTCCACCACTATCCAGCTTCTTCACCCCGATGCGCCCTCTGTTGCGCATCTCCACCCGCACGTGCTCACTCCCTGCGCACTTCCACGCGCACACCATGCCCGCCGCAGAACCACTCCACGTGTAGGTCGCCAAGCTGGAGGTGACCATGGTGAAGCTCAGGCAATGCGAGGATGTGCTGTGCACCTATGTCGGGGGACGCAGTCGCAGCACGTGGGCAAGCTGCCCGCCAAGAAAGATTTGCCTGCACCGACAACGACAACAACCACAAATATGATCTTCATCCCCACACAGCAGTCCAAGGTGGCGCCACTCCTCGCGTAGTTCACAGACCCCATCCCCACACCCATCACACCGATGGGCGCTCGACTCGAGTCCGGGGGAGGTCCAGCCCACACCCACACAGCACAGGACGACCTCGGGCTCCTCATTCCCTGCACCCCCACATGATGCAGTGGGGCGTCGTGATGGCGGCAGCACTCGTTGTGCTCACCCTGGGGCTGCTCTGGCTTGTGCTCCCCCCATGCATGGCGGCCTGCGGTTTCATGTTAGCACCTGCCACGCCTCTTCTCTTCCCTTTCTTGCTTCTGATTTGTTAATAAGCACACTGATGAGCATGGAAAATGACCAGACTTGAAATCTATCAATTTCAATGTTCTAGTTCTACTTACTGACTTACTGAAGTAGAACAATGCTTATTTATTACTCTACAATGAGAGCCATAATGAGGTCCGTACTGTTGGCTAAAGGCACTTCACAAGAGATTACATTGTATAGACTTGCCTGGTCACCGATACCACGAGGGTCAACGGCCAGGTGGGCTACAATGGAATTTCACGTAATTCCACGTTCAACCATTCGATCGAATTGGGACGTTAGGAAAGTGTCATATATCAAGGACATAACACATATCATCCATCTAGACTGTGAATTCATAAGGGATCCAGATTGCAGGTCAAATCGAATCGGCAGAGTAGAGCATATTTGCAACGCCCAAAAACGAGGCTCATATTTCTGCGATCACCCATCATTTTTAAGCGGAAGGAAGTGACTGATGTGACCTGGGCCGCCCTCTTCGTTTGATTCTCCCCAAAATCTTCCTCCACCATGAATGGATGCGAGGGGAACCCATCAAGAATGCTCCCTATGCTCAACACCCAAAAAAACTGGACCACCAGCGTGCGTATTGATTTTCCAGTGAATTCCCTTCGTCACTGTTTCTATTTCGGTCTCATCATTTTTAAGCAATCGGCCATCCTTTTTGGCCTCAAATGGTCGTTTTGGGGGCTGCAAATATGCTCTAGTTGTTGGTGCAGTTGCGAGCACAAGTTCAACATTTGTGATATATCAAGTCACTGTAACTTTAAATCACATGAGCCTGGATGCCTTAGAGAGCTCAGGAATTGTTCAGGGACACTCAGTGACACTATCAGGATCAACAGCCTGCTGTGTATTTATGCGTAAATCATCAAAGATTGTATTTACATGTAAATCGGAGTCTAACCATTCGGTTGAATTGGGGCACCGTGGGAATAGTTGGGTGACAAAGGTGTCATCAGGCAGAGATACAGGACAACCAGTCTATCTATAAGGCTAAGCTGGTTGGCCCGGACAATCTCTACCACAATTTATCCGGACACGCTATACTTGGCACATCTAAAGATAACAAGTCCATCAAGATATGATGACAACACCTTAAAACAGAAAGATAGACGCACAGCTCTCGGGATAGAGCACTTATTTAGCCGTTTAACCGGGTCTTTGATGCATGTACCTTTAAATTGCCAGGTCCATTTATCCGTATATACCAAAGTGGACTGATTGTAGTATTTATTTATTTTATCATGTGATGTATAATTCCTGTATAAATACTGACAGGTTTCGAGTGGAAAGCCAGTGAATTCACCCCTTCTTGCTAGACGTACTCAGCTCAGCTGGTATTGTTGCTTGGGAAGCCTTGTATTCATTCGGAGTACCATTGGGAACTTGTTCATTCTTTCTGTTATTCTTGGACAAATATATTTGTTCGCTGTTGGATCTATGTGCACATAAAGAGTCTTAAGGAAACAGAATCGTATCGGGTCATATTGGGTTTCATAATGATTTGGGAAAGCACACGGATTGGTACAGATATTACAACAGAGAACATTGTAGGATCACAAGTCTTGAGTCTATTGACTACCAAGCACTACCCCACACCACCCCATCGAGATAAAACCACTCTCTGCTTTGTCTAGACCTCATTAAAGTCTCTGGATCGGCTATTGGAGGGTTCTCAGTATTTACGTGTAAATAGCTATTACCAGATCTAGTTCAAATAGCAACCTAATACTTGGTTGGAGCCCCATACTTGCACCACTCGATTGTTTGGATTTGTTAGTGCTCAGGCATTGATAGACATTTTACTACATTTCTCATCAGTTCAGACAGTCAGTGTTTCAACGCAAATTGCCAACACATGAAATTTATCAATTTTAGCATTCTTGTTATACTTACCAAAGTATAATAAGTGTTTATCAGATATCTTGCCCATTAAGAGCCATAGTGAGGTCCAGGCTGTTGGCTAAAGACACGTCGAAGCATGGGACAACGTAAAGATCTATTAAGTCACTGATACCACAAGGGTCAACAGCTTGGTAGGCTATGGTGGACTTTCTCAAAATCTAACCATTCGATCGAATTGGGACGCGTATTGCGCGTCATAAACAAGGACATAATGCACATTCTCCATTCAGACCATAAACATGTCAAAGGACGCCTCAGGGAAACGTTGGGGATCACATTTGCATGCCAAGTGAGGCATTCGGGCCGGACATCCGGAGATAGCTGACAGAGATTAGATACCAGAATTCTCCGTATCAACGCTTTGACCATGGGACATGTTGGGTGAGAAAGGTGTCATCAGGCAAAGATACAGGACGACCAGTCTATTAATGGCCATTGGTCTAAGCTGGTTGGCCCAGGCAATCTTTACCACAATTTATCCGGAAATGCCATGCTTGGCACGTCTAAGGATATCAATCCATCAAGATATGATGGCAACACCCCAAACAGAAAGATAGATGTCTGGCTCTCGGGATAGAGCTCGTATTTAACCGTTTATCCACGTCTCATGATACCTGGATCTTTAAATAACTAGGTTCGTTTATCCATATATACCAGAATGAGCTGATTGTATTATTTCTTTCTTTTATCATGTGATGTATAATTCTTGTATAAATACAGGCAGGTTTCAAGTGGAAAGCCGGTGAATCCACCCCTTCTTTGCGAGACGTACACAGCATTGCTGGTATTGTCATCAGAGGAAGTCTTGTATTCATTCGGGGTACCATTAGGAACTTGTTTGTTCTTTCTGTTATTCTCGGTCAATATATTGTTGGTTGTTGGATTATATCTGTTTAAAGTGCCAGAACCTTGAGGAAACCAGAATCATATCGGGTCATATCGGATCGTATCGGGTTTCATAAGGATAACAGGCAAACGGTTTGATAGAACAGGGAACACTATAAGGAATATCGAGAACATTGAACAGATAACAAAGTCTTAGGACCTACTCCACCACCCCTGTTACATAAAAACCTCTTGGCTATCTCTAGACCTCGTCAGAGTCACTAGATCAGCTATTTGGATCGTTACCATTACTTTCTCGAAAGTAACTATTACATAGTTTTAGCCCAAACATTAACCTAATACTTGGTTAGACCCCGTACTCGCACCGTTCATTGTTTGGATTAGTGTTTAGTGTGGTTTGGTGTATTTTGGTGCTCTAAGCATTGATATACATTGGCTTCATTTCACCGATAGTCAGTGTTTCATCGTGTTGGTTCCGGTTTCTTGGACTGTAACATATACGTATCTTCTCACACACCCACTGCACTCCTTCGTTCCCCGCATTTGGGAATCTCTAGCCACCATCCTTACTCTTCTTTCTCCTCCATCTCCCATCCCATCGTCTCCCACTCCTGCCCTATATTGTATGGTCTCGTATTACCAACCTCCCCGTAGCATAGTCCAACATCTGTATCATACACCCTTACCTACCACGTTGGCGTGGTCTACTCCGGATGTCGCTAGGAGCGCCCTCAGCGGCGGATGCCTCCGGCAGAAAGGGCTTGCTTACTAAGCTACAGACGCTACATGCAAGCACGACCAACACTACGTCCGACCACACGTGCAAGATCAATCCCTTTTCTTGCGAGGAGTGGAGGAGGCGAAGGGGGGACGCGGTGTCCTAAACTTGTGGGTATTCAATTTTTCGCGGCTACGAGTCGGGAATCTGGAATAGATTATATTCTTAAACTCTTGCTCTTTGGCTTGAGTCTGACCCACCCAGGCAGATCCAAATCTCATTTGTTCCTGAACACTCTCGCTTCTCTCTCCTCTCCCTACCTGTCCCTCTGTTTCTCTCGCACCCTCCCAGGAGGCCATGGAGGTTAATGACGTACATGCGGATGATTATCTATGTATTACTCCAACCATTGTCCCTCGAGCACATTTGTGCCGACAGCAATATTTCTCTTGATTGCATTTCTAAAGGGAGGCACCTTTTTGGGAGGACCGCTGTCGAGATTTGTGCATGCATTTCCTAGATGCATGATTCGTCGCCGACAGAAAGCACCCCACTGTTGACTATCTTCGGGCGAATGGAGGAGACACACAAACAGTCAGGGTTTCTTGATGGTCTGATTCCTTGGCAGTGTTGGCACGAAACGTGCGGCATCTGTAAAATGGGAATACCAATCGAATGAACTAGCGAATGGGTTTGGAGTGCTTTATTTCTCAAATACCATACACTACAAGGACATGTCCTTGGCATCATGGCCGCGAGATGGGAAAAGCTAGGTTGATGTGAAAACCGGGAACTCACCCTTTGTAGCCTGGCTCCAATAAATAAACCATCAGGACAACAATAGGCTCAGCTGAGCTAGCGAACGTTGGTGCGCTGATGGCCCAGTCAATGAAACACGCCGCGGCGGTGGTGTTGAGCGGTGTCCTTCTGCGTCTTTCATGGTCTCTCGTGGTCTATGTGATAACTTAAGTTTTCCTGATGCATGTCGCTGTAGTCTGATGGAGCACAATGAGTTGGGGAGTCAAGGCACCATGCTTGTCGGTTCTGCCCTGCTGATTGTGTTTTGCATTGTCGGCGATCATTGTAGGGGCCTAGAGTCATAAGATTAGCTTGAATTAGACAATGTTATCGAGGAGAAGAAGCATTGCACCGAAATGGTTTCACTGAGTCCCTTGGCATTCATGATTACATCTGTCATGAAGAGGTCCGAAAGGAGGAGACTTCGTGTACTGTCACCCCAGAATGCGACAGAGCAAGACGTAAGAAGCATTCCGCGGTCTCGAAGACCGATCCAGATATTTGTGGGCCCCTTGAAGTACCAGTCGGAACATTTTATAACATCTGCAGACATGAATGTGTCTGCAAATCGAATCGAATTAGCAGAGAGTTGGGAGACAATTCGGTGGCGTACCAGCGTCGGTGCCTTTCGCCTTTAGAGTGTGCGCCATCTTGACACGTGCTGGTTCTTTGTGTTCCGCTGCACTTTCGAGCTTTTGTATGCGGTAGTCTTGACAAAGTCCGATTTGTGCGGAGGGATTGTCCAAGTAATTGTCCTGGGTACTGAGGCGACAGTTCTCGAGGGCGCTTTATGTGGGAGGTACCCACAGTGGCAGTCAAATCAGTACCGTCTTCGCGCTTGTGTTTCTGACGCAGGTATTTGATTCAACGAGTCCAGAATTAAACATCATTTCGACGTACCTACGGGCGAGTCATCTCGTACTCGAGGAACACTGTAACCTTGGTTGCAGTAATGGGGAACGCTGGCACGATCGTGTGACTCGGGTTGTCGTTTTGACGATGAGCTTGAGACGTGTCCCACCAATGCTGGTAGTTCTTGACATGGTGAGCATAGTTCAGTCCAGTTGCCTTATCAGATTGCTCCTCCGCAGTGAAAGCTTCCCGTATAGCATGGGACTTGGCCTCTAATGCGGCCAAGGAGCGTTCCGAGCCGGTGGCATTGATCGGTGGCGTAGGAGGGCCGCAATAGGGAGTGGCATGGGGGACCACAGAGGGCAGAGAAGGAGGCAATGGTGTGGGGTTATCTACCACTTCGTTGTTGGCATTGAAGCAATAGGGTGAGTGGGGAAGGGGGGGAGCAGAGGGAGGTGCAGGCGTCATCTACGCCGTGTTTGCGGCATTTAAGCGCTGCTTCTTACGCGATGAAGGCAACGAGGATGGTGAGGATGAAATAAATCTAGTGGGTCGAGTCGGGGTCGACGGTGAATTAGACATGAATGAATCTGTCAAAAAACGAGTTATTCGTGTCTTTGGACACACCGAAAAGTGTATAGAACTTACTTTGGACAAGGGAAAGTTCTTCTGGCTGATTCCTGATGACAGACAAGGCCGTTAAGAAGAAGATGCGAAGCCGGTGTGTGCACCCTTACCTGGGTTTGCTGGCCCTCGAGCCTCATTTTTGTCCTTTCCGGACCTATGTTTCAGGTCCAAAATCCCAATATTTGTCCGTGCCCGGACCTAGCCTCCAAAGTGATTATCGGGGGTCCTGCTGCTGGGCATTCTGTCATTGTCAACGAACACTCAGACAGATTAGTGGAGAGACCCAAGAAAACCGGTATTGAAATCCCGACGGGGAGACAATCGCGCGGGCAGGGCGACGGAGAAATGGCCGAGTCCTTGTGAATATCAGAGAGGACTGTACAAAGTGCTTGTGATAAAAAAGGCATCCCATGATGATGGAGCATCCAGTGACGAAAGCGAAGCATAGTCTGCATTAGTCAGAAGCCGCCCAGTGCTTGAGAGACAGAAGGCACCACATGCGTGTGGAACACCCGTGATACAGGACACGGGGAGAGTGAAACGGTTAGGACCGTTATCGATCCACCAAGGGGAGAGCAACTAAGGCAATTACAAGCAACCTGGCGTTGATCAGACACTGAGACAGAAAGTCGAAGACCGAAACGGTTAAGACCCTTTATCCATCCGACCGGAAGGGCAACAGGGGCAAGAGTACACCATTTCCCGCGGTCCTTGTACACCCGCCCAAACACTCTCCTCCTCCTGTGCCAAGGCCTCCCTGAGATCCGCAGACGCGTCCGGAAAGTGGTCGAACGTGGTCGGACACACCGTCTCTGGAAGCTTGCCGGCTAAGTATGCCTGGATGAGCTTAAGCGTGCACGGCGTGGGGAACGACGAGGAGCAGTGCTGTGTGGATGTAGGCTCTAGAGAAACACGCACGCCGGGCACATCCTGGATCACGAATCTGGTTGATTCGCCGATGAGCGAGTGAAGGCGGTGGTCACTTTAAATCGGCGTGATGCTGTAAAGACGACGACAATATCATTTGCGGAAGAGTGGTGGGTGAAGTGAGGCACTTACGGGTCCATCTGCAGCAGCGAGATGAGCCATATCTTTCGGCAGCGCAGCATACAACACATTATTGCTCACAATCAGCATCGGCCACTCGAGGGTCGCGTTCCACGGGGCCCGCAAAGGGCTCCGGCCAGGTCAGTATTCGCACCCACCGTTCGGTTCCCCCAGCCAAGTTCCCGCCCAAATGCAGGCTTGCCTCGCGCAGAGCGCGGATCGACTCGCCCGTGTGGTCCTCCGGAGCCGGGATGTCCTGCACAATCACGAGTAAATTTATTCAGTGGATACCGAAGCAAGAGAGTTGGGTGGGGGAACGCACACGCGGAGATAGAGGAGGTGACGCGTCAGCGCACCAGGTCATGGTGCGGGGAACGGATGTTGTGGGCGGGCCGGCCACGATCAGCCTATCGAAGAGCAGAGCGCCTTCGCCCGCGAGTGCGGCTGCGAAGGCGTGCGCAGCGTCCGCCCACTGCGCCGGCTGCTCCAGGGGGAAGTCAGCGGGTAGGATGGTATCGTGAGGGACAGGTGAGGCATAGCCCAAAGTGGAAATCCTGGCCAGGGACGGCCATCGGCTCGAGGGCAAGCGTGTCGAAGAACGCTTCAAGGCGCGCCTCGAGCGTGATGTACGATTCGTTGCCGTGTTTTGCCAGCGGACAACGGGCGGGTCTGGCCTGGGTGATAAACCGACTATTAACGTCGATAGCAAATGACGGAGGGGGATTTACATTTCTATCAAGAGAGAGATCGAATCCAGAACAAAATGATAGAACAGACACGCACTTGGGCACAGGTCTCGAGAAAAAATTTGTACATCTTTTCGGTGAAGGAAAGCCAGTTGGCGGGCCACTTGTACGTCGGCTCGGCTGCACACATGTTTATTCCAGGGCAGTCAAGGACCCAGGGCGCACAAGTCCAGGCAACGGGGTCGACAATACCATCGACCACAACAAAGCCTGCTCTGTCGGGGAGCCTACGTTACCATCAGTGAAGGGAAGGAGCAAGCGGGGAAACGATGTACTTACATGTTCACGGGGTACGTGCCAGGGAACAAATTTACGTCGATTTACCATTGGTGGGGGAAGGATTGAGGAAAGGAGAAAGACCAATACTTTTGAGCCCTTGCCGTCAATGACATCTGCCATGAACACCATGTCGCGCACAACCGTCGTGAAGCCCATGTACCGGAGCTCGCCGCCCATGCTCTCTGCGCGGGTCCGCGCCTGTGCCCACATCAGTGCGACAAGCTAGTGTGATTGTTGCACCAGCGCCGCCTCCGCCACGGGATGGCTCAAGTTCGTCGCAGAGGGGATGGTGAAGCTGTTTCCTGACTGTGTTCGCATCGAAGAGATCATAGTCCTGGACGCTCCCAAAACATTTTACCTGGGGACTGCCATAGTACCAGAATCTCAATTGTGCTCAGCAATGAGTGCTGCTCATACTGTGCAGTGGATCCCGCGCGGGTCAAACCCGATGATATCCCACTTGTTCCCCAGGAAAGCGGCCAGGCCGATACTGGCGCCCCTCGCACCGAAGGCTCGGGTCCACCAGGATTCACAAAATATTGTGCCCTTTTTCATACGCGTTGCCCTCACGCGAGAAATAGCTATCGATGCCGTACCCGCGCTTGGATCGAAGTAATCCTTGGGCACACTATTACAGCGCTTGGGATAATAGAGCAAGGAGTAGACGAGTGCGAACCACATGCATGATAGACCGCATTCTTGCCCACGCGATTCCCCACGTAACAATGCCGACCTTGGGCACCTGCTTCGGCGAAGACCAAAGTAGTTTGAAGCCTACAGCATTCGAACTGTACCACAAGTGAAGCACGAATACTGCGAGGACGAGGGTGGCTCCTGCAATTCAAGTTGTTCGCATTTTGTCAGTGGGGTAAGGCGGGGCTGCGTCCAAACCGCGCCGTTGTCGAGGGCTTTAAATTATGTCGGTGATGTAACCGGTACGGTATGGCCGCGTTAGTCTCGCAAATAGCACACTATCCCTGATCCATCCCGTTTTCGCGATTTTTCAAGGGGTGGCTGCGTCTGAACTGCGCCGCGGTCGAGGGCTTTACATTTAACGCCGTGGGCGCGATTTGGGTGCCGGGCCGGCGCATGTGTTGTGATGGGGATGAGTCGACGGAGGGTGCGATTTGAAGCTTATAGCATTCACAAGAAGCATGAATAGTGTGTGGCTTCTGTAGATCGTAATTTGAAGTTGGGGAGTACTGTAGTATTTCGACCGTAAGTTCAGGTGACGGGTGACGGAGGGTCGTGAACTGAACTTATTTGGAGCCAGTGACGGTGACGGCCGATGAATGAACATCTTATTTTTTGAAGGTTTAAAAAGGCGTAAAAATGAGTTTTGAGCTGCGGTAAAATTGACAAAAACTATCGGTAGAAAATCGCGAAAAAAATCAGTGCTCCTCCCAAGCGGGGCCTTGGTAACGGCGCGCTACAATTTTCCGGCGCTGGCCCCGACCGAGTACCACAGGCTCCTCCTCCTCGGCATCAGAGGTCTCGGCAGCTCCAGACCGAGCGATCCCCCCGTTCTCGTCAACAGCGAAATTAGGCGCAATAGAAGACCCGCCCGAGAGAAGATGATCCGAGACAACGTCAAGAGGGATGTCACAGTCGTCATATACATCTGGGTCCGGATACGGGTCTTCATCTTCATCATCACCCTCGGTGACGATGGGCGCAGGCTCGGTTGTCTGCGTGAGAGCGGCGTGGAGGGCCGGGTTCGTCGTGGGGAGCTTGCGAAGTGCGTCGAGAGCCTCGGGCGATGTCAGCGAAGCATGTGAAAGATTCCAGTTACCGACGCGGCACAGCTCAAAAGCCTGAATTGAAAGGAAAAAAAAAAGAATGGTTAGATGGAGCAAGCGAACAAAGTGGTAAACAGACCCGAGTAATTGTTGCTGGGTCGCCGATGTCGTGCGTGGCTTGGACAATCCAGCCGACAGATCTGTCGCGAAGGGTGCCAACAGTGGTGTCGAGCTTGATCTCGTGGGCAGCTTTGCCGGCTTTGATCTGAGTGAGCGCCTCGTCGACAATGTCGCGATGAGCTGAGCGCTTGATGCTCAGCTTCAGCAGACGCTGGATACCAACGTCAAGCGGTTGCCAGACACCAGTACAGCCTCCCGGGACGAAGATGATAATGATGTTAGGATGGTTTCGTTTCATCCACGCTAAAAAGTCCTTCGATTTGTGCACCGACCAGCAATCAATCTTCCAGATCGAGACTTGAGATGGGGGAAGGCCAAGTTCCTGCTTCGCCGCCTCAAAGTACGGCGCGATGATGTCGTCGGCAAGTAGATGCATGGTGTCATGATTGGACCAATATGTTGATGTCTTTGATGGGAGCATGGTGTACCCCAGTGCAATGGCCTCGTCGTAACGAGCTGCTTGTGGGGACGGGCAAGAGGCCACTGTCTTCCCAACGAAGACAGCCTGTGTCGGAAGTAACACGCCGCTGGCCGAAATCGAGGGCACCAGCGTAAATGCACGCTTCTCCTCCTGCCCGACAGTGGCGACCTGTTTAGCACCGCGCTGGGTCCACGTCGAACCGGCCCCTTGCTGATAGACGAGTTGGGTCTGGTCCGTGTTCACACGGAGAGCGGCGGGAACACCGTAGTCCCGTATGACATGGGCTTCACGGAAGAAAGCCTCCTCCAGAATCTTCTCGTGATTTGCCGGGAGCTTCTGGGCGGCCTTGGTAGCACGGCGCTCACTCCATCCGAGCGTATTACGAAGGTAGCGCCGGGTGAAGGATTCAGAGCAGCGGAAGATGCTTCCATCACCCCTGGCGTGGTGAAAGAGCTCAGGGGCATCGTTTTGAATGTGGCCGACCATGATCCCGCGGATGGATAAGAGTGTGAGCGCAACACCGGCAGTGCGAAGGGAGGTGAGGTGATCATTGATTTTCTTGCGAGTTTCAGGATATGGGTGCTGAGAACGCGGTATTAGCAACAAGTCCAATGCAAAATTGAGGAAAGCTTGACGTACCAGAACTCCGCATCGCGTGGTTTGGCCGCCGGGTGAATTCCCTTTCCCCGCCTCAACCTTCCGTAAAATGCTGTCCTTCCACTTCGATGTCCCTCTGTCCCTCGAATCTGAATCAATCCACCGCCCGAGCGTCTGTTCCGCGAGCCCAGAGAAGTCCTTGAGATTGGTCTTGTGAAGATCGGATAAGATCGCACGCGGGAACCACGGCTTAGCGGCACGATGCGCTGCAGTGTCGATCTGTGACCACAAGAAGGGTGATTGCCAGTTGGTACGCTGGGCATCGCGTTTCTTGTTCTTGGCCTTCTGTTTTCGGCCGCTGGGCTTGTTGTGCTTCCGCGTGTCCTCCTTGAATTCACGGCGGGGGCGCGAGAGTTCGGCCTGATCCAGATGCGAGGTAGAGGTATTGTCGTGATCCAATAGATGTACGCGCTTCTGAAGCAGTGTAAAAGTTAGCTAAGGAATTAAAAGCGGCCGAAAAACTCACCCGTTTCTGTCCGGGAATCCATCCGGCGGCGACTTTCTCGTCGCGGACGCGATCGCGGTGCCGCTGCATGCGCTCGTTGGCCTTCACTCGTTCCCTAGCCATCACCTTTCGCTTCTCCTCGACCTCCTTCAACCACGTCTGCTCAGACCGCTCTGCGTACATCACTGCTTCCTTCTCGAGCCGCACCGCCTTCTCCTCTGCTGTTTCCACCTGCCAAAACGCCGTGATTGTCGGTTTGCGGGCTGGTTTGACTGCAGCGGCTCGAGGTGGAGAAGATGATCGGTGGATACGAGCAGCATGCGCGGCCATGGCCTCGTCGTCGTCAGTGTCCGATTCGAGATCCGGCATGTCGCTGGCCTCAGACTTGTCATTGCTGACGTCAGTGACGAGGGGCGGAAGGTCAGGAGGGACGTCAGATTCCATGCGGTCGTCCTCGGTTGGGGCATCGATGATAGAAAAACCGTCGGATTGTGTATCGACGGAGAATTCGCTCAATTGTGACTCGGGCGGCTCAGGAGCATCGTCGTCGGGACCCCAGAAGTCCTCAGTGGTGCTCCCCACGCCCCCCACGTCGTTATCGCTCTCAGAATCTGCCCCATAACCATCCGTATTTGTGCGGTTAAGGACTGCCCCCATAAGAGCATGCAGGTCGGCAACGGGTGTCCAGGAGATTGGAGAAGGAGATGGCACGGTCGGATCAGCCCGTCGTTTGAAGAGTCGGCGCTTCTGTGGGCTCGGTGCAGGTGAAGGAGCATCAGGGTGATCTTTGGCACGTTTCACTCCTGCGGTACGTGTAACTGGAACAGGAGAGGGACTGGAGGACGAGGTGGGGCTGGTATATGTAAAGATGAACGATGCCGGTCGAAGCCTTTGCCGCAGGATGATAGGCACATCCGAGTCCGAGTCTCCGTCATCGTGCGCAACGGCGGAAGGAGACGAGGTGGCGGTGAAATGATCGGACCGATCGTCCGAGTCCTCATCCCCCGCAATCGCGAGAGCTCGCTCAATTTCCACCTAGGTCATCATACTGGTCAGTAAAATTATGTGCAACAATAAGGTCACTGGTACCTGTTCAAGGCCCCGCGCAGAAATTTTATTGAAGGCTTCAAGACGAGAATTGACGAACTCGGCTGAGTCTGTCAAAGGAATGCTGGAGTCGACGAAGTGCTGCTGCGAATTATTGACCAGCAGCCCACAAGAGAATCCATCTTGTTGGGTCGCGATTGGGAGATCCTCTAACCCAACATTGGTAGCTGTGTGCTGACCCATCCACCAACGACACGCAGCCAACAGTGTCTCGGGGATGGGCGTCCCAAACGAGTCTCCATACCGAATTACACCGTTGGGCTGGGTCATGTCGAAGATGAGAGTGACCCAATGCGGCTCATCGGTGATTTCCCCCAGGTGCGTCGAAGTAATCAAGGCCGCGCCGCTCTGCATGATATCATCACCCAAATCACGCAGCCAGCCGAGATGTTGTGCGGTCCAGTAAGTGTTTGTTGCAGCCGCGCGATGTGCCTCGAGTATTTTAGGTACGAGCGCAGTCCCCCAGACACGGTTCTTCATCAACGCCGGGTTGGTATTGATTTTGTAGCGCAGGATTTCGAGCATGTCGTTCATCTGGGAGCCGGTCAGCCAGTGAGTTCCGAGGAAGCGCCAGAGGGTATGGAACGGCTCTGAATCGGAGAGACCGACGGGCTTCGGAATTCCCCACGGGAGCATTGAAAGCATCATCCGCGCTTCCTCAGCCAGCGCTGCACGGGGAGGATTTTTTCTATTTCCCTTCGTTGTGTTGGTACATTTCTCGGTAAGGGAAAAGTTCGAAAAAATACCTTCTTTTTGATCCACTCCTGAGATGTCCGCCACGGACCCCACGCCTCGCGTTTGATATCGACCACTTTGCCCCAGTACGTCAAGATCCAGAGGGGGAAGTGGGTTACAACCCCGTCAAGATGGCTGTAGATCACAGATTCGACTCCATCGAGCCAGGATTGACGGTCACAAGCAAGAAGCTTATGGATCGTCTTCGTGTCTGGAATGGGAAGACGGCGCATGCGAATCAGCATCGCATCATCAATGCGACCGGCGGGTGCCATGCTGAAGAACTGAGCAGGACCCGGAGTCTTCGAAGTTGGCTTTTGGAGGGGCAGTGGAAATTCGAGCATTTCTGCAATAGAGAGGAACGGCGATGGCAGGAGCGTATGTTCGAATGCCTGAGGGATGCGGAAGTCATCTGCTGCAATTTTACGGAGCGCAGGCGGCGTGGTTGCCCATGCCTTGCCTTGCCCAATCCAGTCGGATTTTTGGAGGGGATTTTCGGTGGCCATTGTTAGAGGAAAGTGAATCTGGGCGGAGGGAGGAACTTGTGGTTTTCTCACCTACATAACTACATTCTATCTCGTCATAGAACTCAGGTCATAGAGCCGCACATCCGCCCCAAAACGCGGATAAAATTGTTCGGGGTGCCTCTTATGGGGAGCAAGCGATGAAGAAAGAGTCAAGAGGGCTGTTAAAGTGTTGAGAACCTCTTTTTTTCAGACCCATCGGACTGCGACAGGTCGCACAGAGGGCATGGACGGACGGGAAATCCCAAAGCAAGCGAGCACGAAAGAGTCAAGAGGGTGAAAGTGCCGAGAACCCCTTTTTTTTCGGACCCATCGGGCTGCGATGGGTCGCACAGAAGGCTTGGACGGACGAAAATCCCGAAGCAAGCGAGCGAGAAAGAGCCAAGAGGGCGAAAATGTTGAGAACCTCTTTTTTTTCAGACCCATCGGGCTGCGACGGGTCGCACAGAGGGCTTGGACGGACGAAAATCCCGAAGCAAGCGAGCGAGAAAGAGTCAAGAGGGCGAAAGTGTCGAGAACCTCTTTTTTTCGGGTGCGTTGGGCTGCGAGGGGTCACGGGTCACACAGAGGGCCATTATGGACGAGAAATAGTGCCACATATCAGCACGGATTGCACAGAAAGGCTATGAATGCTCAGGATTTGCCAACTCGGACTTGATGTGTGATCGGTAACCTTGGAGAGAACTCGGAGGGATTCAAAAAAACAAGGTGTAGCCATTGCTCAACAACTTGTCCCAAGGGAGTGAGAGCACTGACGGCGATGTTCATGTTTTTCTCGTGGAAGCTTGGTCCAAGTGATAATTTGATCAAGTCAACATTGAGGAAATAAACGATCGACAAGTGGTCCGAAGCGGTCCGACAAATATTATGATCCCCTTCTCCAGCCCCATTCAGTCCTCAGATCGCTGTTCAGGACCCAGGCGGGCCTGGGCGAGTCGATTTGGTGGAATGAACATGTGGGAGGGAGGTGACGGTGACGGTCCGGTTCTGAACATCATACCCAGTGAACATGTTAGGTGACGGGTGACATGGCGTGAACTTACGGTCGAAATACTACAGTAAAGCGAGAAACGAGATTACGAGTGGTCAGTCTGTCAAGAGAGGCTAGAGCCCGAGAGCAAGGGCCGCAAGGCATGACTGTGTCCAGGCCCAGGGCTTTGAATTTAATGCCGTGGCGCGCTTGGGCTCTGGGGTGTTGTGTGATGAGATGACGTTTCGACGAAGCGCCGACTGGCAACGATGGCCGGATGGAGTCACACTGTCACAGGCAACCGCTTCCGGCCATCACGGAGTCATTTTCGGACCGGATTTGCCCGACACACCTCTTCTTGCCGACCTCGTGACAACAAGCAACCGTAATTTGTGGTTGGATTTCCTTTTGTTGCAGCCTTGCAGGCAGTAGGCAGTCATGCAGAGGGGAAAAAAGAGGTCATCACCGGACAGCACAAGGCGAGACAAAGATCTAAGCGCCTCAATACAGTCGCCAAGATTGGCGCCGCCAAGTGCCTCCCCAACACCTGATTCAAGCGCGGTCACGGTGAAACGCTCATTGGCGTGAAGTGCTGGGAAAGTGCTTTCAAGCGCCCGGCGACTGAAGTATTTACGCTTGTGGCAGCAGATTCCAGAGAGTGTGGCGTTCTTTTTGTTCCTTTGGTCGCAGAGCAGTTTCTAATCCAGTATTAGCAGTGAACCCGTCGCAAACGCGCGGAATTCTTTGCTGGCTAGGGGATATGAGTACTAGGCTAGAGTAATTGAGGTACAAATTTAGTCTGTTAAGTACATGAATGAACGGCGGGGACCTGGTAACAAATTGTGCCAAGGGGGCAGTGCGCGCACATAACTCGTAACTCTAACATGTAATGGAATCTTTAATTTCATCCCCACTGCACATTGTTGGCACGATAGGCCTGATTAGCGCTTCGAGCGCCTCCAGTGTCACGGATCCTTCCGTGGATCCCATTCAAAAGGCGTGTCTAGTATCCCCATATCGTATCCACGATCGGTCGGATTACTCTGCGAGCGCAGCGTCGACTGAGACGGTGTGGAGACTGAGGCGGGGCACAGATTTTCGGATTCCGCCTTGTTTACTGTTGGCCCCAAAGCAGGCCCGAGTCAGTCGAGGACTCTGGAACATCAGCGCCAGCAGAAGCGCCGAAACTTGATAATCATATTATATCTGATCGGCAAAGGAAGATCGTCTCCACATAAGAAATGAATGTGCCATGGCGCCTGTTTCTCTTCCCCCACATCTCCACCTCTACAAGATGCCCCCGCAGCAAACAGTTTTCGAAACTCGTGTCAACGACATTATAACCCGCTTGGATCCAGCGATAATGCTCGTCAACGAGCTCAACGACGCATTCGGAACCCCGTTTTTGCAGGCAATTTCGAGCACAGCAGTGTCTTTGATTACTGCGATCCAGGTAAGTAGCTCGATTGAAAGGCTTCGTTCATCTGACATGGGGCCTAGAACGTGAAGAAGAACAAGGACGAATGCCTCCAGCTCATGGAGCACATTTATCAAGTACTCTATGGTATTGTTACTGAGCACATGAACTCTGCAACCGCTGGAAGCCTTCCACCGGCCTCACTCCATCATCTTGGGCGGTTCACAGAGTATGTTTGCTGTCCGACCGGAATGAAATATAACACTGACACATTGGCTAGAACAATTCACAAGATTCATACATTTATTGAAGCCCAACAAGAAGGAAATCGGCTCAAGATTTTTTTTCGCCAGGCTGAAATGAGTGCCGTGCTAAAGGATTGTCAGGCAGGGGTGCGGGACGCTCTGGAGGTCTTCAAGGTGAGACTTATTGAAAACTTCTTCGCTACCTCGACCTCAATTATGTTCAGATTGACTCGGGAGTTACAACCCTGACCAGTGTTCAGGAGATGCACGTCGCAGCAGACAGCATGCACGAGGAACTTCTCGAATTGATTTCAGGCCTTTCGGATGGAGTAGCTTCGGATCAGGCCTCCTCTGTACGTCAATTCTGCTCTAGTGTTGAGTTGCACTGAATAGGTCTGCAATCAGCTAAACCAGACTCTCAATGGCTCCCAATTGAGGTCCATTATTTACCAATCTCACCGGCTATGCTGACATTGTGGCCCAGCTCCCAGTCCTTCTCTATGTTACCCGCAAAACCGAAGATATTTCATGGCCGTGACTCGGAACTCAAGGAAATTATCCAGATCCTTTCTGAAGAATCTGCAAGGATTGCTATTCTAGGCCCAGGAGGGATCGGAAAGACCAGTATAGCAAGAGCTGCAGTGCATCATCCGGACATCAAGGCCAGATATGAGCATCGTTTTTTTGTGCCGTGTGATTCGGCAACGACTAGCATAGAAATAGCCGGCCTAGTTGGGGCGCATTTGGGCCTCAAGCCGGGGAAGAACCTGACAAAGCCAGTTGTACAATATCTTTCCCGAAAACCAAGTTGCCTCTTGATTTTGGATAATCTGGAAACAGCCTGGGAGCCCCCCGCATCTCGCAGCAATGTTGAAGAGTTTCTGTCTTTCCTGACTGGCATCGAACATCTTGCACTAGTCGTGAGTAAATTTTGACTTGTGGATCACCATTACGGCTGATTTTTCTTAGATCACAATGCGTGGTGCAGAACGACCTGCAAAAGTTCGTTGGACTCGACCCTTTTTTCAACCCTTAAAGCCCTTGCCAGATGAGGCAGCCAGACAAATGTTCATGGATATTGCTGATGATTTTCATGAAACCAGGGAAATTGAACAGCTGCTCCAGTTGACTGATAATATTCCCCTGGTGGTGGACCTCATTGCCCACATGGTGGATTATGACAGCTGTGCTGGTGTTCTTGCTCATTGGGAGACCGAAAAGACCACATTTCTCTCTAGAGGTCACGACAAAAGGTCTAATTTGGACATATCTATTCAGTTGTCACTCTCGAGCTACAGGCTCACCTCACTTCCCGGAGCCAAGGACTTATTAAGTCTCCTGTCGATCCTTCCGGATGGCCTCTCCGATGTTGAGCTCCTCCAGAGCAATCTGCCCATCCAGGATCCACTGGGATGCAAAACAGTAATGCTGCGTACCTCTTTGGCATTCATCGACCACAACCAGCGGCTGAAGTCATTAGTGCCTATTCGAGAACATATGCAATCCTTCCACCCAGTTTCACCCCCATTGGTCCAAGCTCTCCGTAGGCACTTCCAAGCACTGTTGGAGCTGCACCAGCTGTATAATGGGGGGCAACAAGGGGTCTTTCAGATCAATCAACTCACTCAGAATATCCACAATCTGTATCAAGTGCTATTGCATGCTCTACACCCTCGAAATCCAGATCTTGTGGATACCATAGGATGTACTCTTCTGTTGAATGCATTCAGCCGAGCGACATTGCATAGACGCTGTACATTGATGGAGAAAGTTCCGGAGCTTTTGCCTCGACCTTGTGATTATAGACTCGAGGTTCAATATATCACAGAGACCTTGTCATCTGTCCTTCTTCAATCCATTGCGACTCCGGAACTACTCATTTCTCAGGGCATAGCCCACTTCGACAATTTCGAGGATTCATCTCTCGAAAGTGTGTTAATTTCTCTTCGGCTACAGTTCAAGCCTAACATTATACATAGGTCACTTCTATGCTGCAGTGGGACAGTACTATGTCGATGGAATGAGCAATGTGCCTGAGGCCATTAAACATCTAGAGAAGGCCAACATGATTGCAAAATTTGCTAAGGACAACAACGGACAGGTACAAATCCTAATCAGGCTCGCAAATAGCAAATGGCGTCTTGGTGAATATAAGGCTGGTCAAGTCCTTGCATTCGAGGCACAGTGCCTTGCCATATTGTGTACAAATCTGTATTGGGAAGCACGAGCGATGCGCGTGCAGGCCCTTTGTTGCAATGACCTTGGGAACTACAAACGCAGTGCCTCCCTGCTCCACAGAGCAAGAGACCTCCTGGGACTATGTGGCCTGTCCCAGAGTGCCTACACCATTGAACTCATGAACACTGAAGCCGAGGTACATCTGTTAAAATCAGAATATGTGGAGGCCAGAGTGATCCATCTTCAACTTGCTCAGAGCACCTCTGTGAACCAAGATCTGTTCAATCATGCCGCTGTTCTGCTGAATATGGCACAGATTGATGTGACCATCGGCAAGCCGGAGCACGATGTGAACGACAATCTTGATAAAGCCAGGTCCCTGTTTGGTAGTTTCCCATTTCCCACTGGGGTAAACCTGTGTGACTCGGTTCTGGGTGAACTTGAGCTGAGGGAAGGAAAAACTTCGACTGCACAGATCATTTTCCAGAAATGCCTGCAATTTTCCTGGGTGGTGACGGCTGAAGGTACATCTTACTGCTTGGATATAATGGCAGATGTCAACCGATGGCCTGTGCCTGATTTTCACTGGGCATCCATGTGTGCGGTGGTCTACTTGGCATTTGCAAATAGATCACAGCACAAATTGGCACAGCACAAAGCACTCCGGTGCCTCGGAGATGTATTCCTTAAAAATGGAGATGAAAAAACAGCTGAGAATCTATTCACGGTGGCTCTGGATGGTTTCACATTGATGGACATCCATCGGAGCAGAGCCGAGTGCATGCTACGTCTAGGAGATATGGTAAAAAAGCGAGGGGATCACACTGGGGCAGCAGCACTTTGGATGGAAGCCAGACCGCTGTTCGAGAGGTCGCAGCAGACGAGAGATGTTACTCAAATTAATGCCAGGCTTAATGCTGAGGATATATCCATCCCTGCATTGAGGGTGGATGGGCCGGAAACTAGAATTGAACACGAAGCGGCAGCCTGAGATTTAAACTGCTCTATTTGGTCATCCAATTTGCTATGGAATCCAGTCGGGAGATATATTTTCTACGCAGTACTATCCTTTTCTGTCTTTATTACCTACCTACCTACCTACCTATCATTACCTGTCGTTGCTGCATTTATATTTGCTTCCTTCCATGAATTCAGGACTGTTCCAGGTAAGATCAGGAACATTGGCTAACATTTGTGTCGGAAAAAATGGATGTGCCTTATAAGGCCCATAATCCGAGCCAATCTATAAGTCTTATAAGGTGATTACAAGACCTTATTAGCTCGTTATAAGGCCTTATAAGATGGTCTTGCATAATGAGGCCTATAAGGTAAAATGGTTTTCTCCGACAATTGTGTGCTGGAGAAAATAATTCTCCTCAGCCTTTCTGAAGACGAGAAGGTGATGGGATGCAGATCAGTAGTGTGCCACCAATACTGTGTTTGACCTCTGGAAAGCATTCACTGCAGCATCTTGATCCTATCCGAAGGGTCCCCACCCTATCTTTAAATTATTGGTGGGAATAGGAAGCGCTGAATATCAGAGTACTCAAACTCTACGACCCTATCCCTTCATTTCATGAGACAACATGTATTGGGATCCAAAGAATTGTATGTTTCCCTCGGGGCAGTCACCATCCTCTTCACCACCCTAAGTTCCGGCCTTCTTTGGGGGGCTTCGGCGTGTACCCTGTGCCTAGGTATCACAGTCCCATTGCAACATACAATAGGTTTGCCTCGTGTGGTGTACCATTCGGCTGGTCAGGGCGAAGCGGCACCGAGACCTCTGCCTTCGCTCCGTGCTGCAGGAGGATACACACCACATCCAAGTGACGTCCACACAGAGCATACGCAAGTGCGGTTCTGTGCCCCCCACTGCACTCCAGGCCTGCGCCGTGTGCCAGAAGCAGCAACACCATCTCGGCATCCCCGCCGAAGCATGCCCAGTGTAAAGGAGCGACTGGGAGTCCATTCTGGTACAAATTTTGGTTCACTGGGGCACCACGGTCAAGCAACAGCTCCGTTGTATCCAGCTGGTTGTTCTGTAAGGCCACGTGGAGCGGCTGGCAGTCCCGCCCTCATGAGTCATATGCCCCAATTCGAAGTGCAGTGCAGATCCACCCCAGCGTCCAGGAGCAGGGTCACGACCTCCGTCACTAACAGGGCACATTGCATTATAGGTAGGGTCTCTACATCCTCGGTGTTCCCTTCCGATGCCCCAATGTGAAGTGGTGTCGCACCATTTGGTTGGTGGACTTGGTTTGGATCCATGGAATAGGGTGGCGAAAGAAGCTTGGATATGACATGTGGTTTCTCTGCTGCCACCCAAAGCAGAAGTTCTGTGGCCAGCTCGGGGGTGATACGGTGATAAGACGTGAAATCAAGTACACATGAATTTTGCGATTTTGCATGATTCAGCGTGTCAACACGCACTGAAGGACCATCAGGGCACTCTGACTGAGTGGTCCAGTCTATTAGCACAAGCTACGAGGTTAACGAGGACTTCTACCGGTACCTTCACAAATGGGGCCACCAGATATCTTAGTTAACTAAGGAAACCTGACGATGGTGGCAGAGAAACTAGGACATACAAGGCCTAAGGCTGCTTGCTAGGACACAAACAGCATACCAAAGAGGTTGCGAGGTCAATATACCAATTGCTGGCAAGCAACAGTGGGAAGAACCCAATTATTCACAACAAGACTATTTAGACCTGTTTTACCCAAAACTGAGGACGTGTTTGATCACGCATTAGGTCCAGACCGAGTCTGGTGATGACTTGAACAGAAGGTCATGATCCAGCCGTTTAGCCGCAAGGATAAACCAGAGACAGAGAGAGAGATTGTGATATTGTGGATGAACCACCAAACCAAACCAGGGACTATGGGGTATCATTGGGAAGGTAGAAGAGTTGTGCAGAAGCTTCAAGACTATTCAGGCCTGGGACTAGAGGCTACAGACGAAGAAGACACTTTCTATCCACTTAATCAGCAATCACATGTGTCGTGTCAAATACCACATGCCTACCATATGTCTCAACAAGACACGGCCAATCAAGAGCCAGGGATTAGGACTTGGGTGCCGCGATCCAACGGACATTGTACAGTAATCATCGTGATGTAAACCATAGGACAGTAGTATAAAAGGGCAGCAGAAGAAGAGGGCAAGCTAGCACATCTAGGGGCGCTGTACACGTTGTGTCAGTCACTGGAACCGTCGCTCTGATAGCCGTGGAGGTTAGATTGCTTTGAACGAATTGTATACCAGACTCAGGATCAGAACACGGCAATTGATAGAACACGGCAATAGTCAGAACACGGCAATAGTCAGAACATGGCAAACAGACCCAGAACACTGAATAGAACACTGAAACCGTGGAAAGACACAAAAGCGCAGACTTAACGGTCTTAAAACCTACCCTATACTGTCTCCTTGACGTCCTAGACGTTACTTGTCCAATACAACTTGACTTGACCAGTCAAAAACCTTGCAAAAGCATGAGCGACCCTTAGTTAACTAAGTGATCGACCCAGAAACCAGCTGCTATCAAGTCTAATACTTGACTTACACCCCTGAACTTGCACTCTGACTCTCTCTATTGAGGGGTTAGTTGTTGATAGTGTTGTGTGTTGTGTGTGGTTTAGAGTTCATAGCTCTGCTGCATTAGCATTTCGCATTTCGCATTCACACATACCTGAGAGTTAGTGTTTTCAATGTATATCAGCCTGTCGACAGGTGTGACGATAGAGACCAGGTTTCTTGCGCCAACCATGACCACAGAGCATTTCACCAACTTACGAAGAAGACGGACCAGACAATAAGACCTCGGTGTAAATATAAGTCTGTCGGCCCGATGAGTCAACCGTGCTAAGAAGGGAAACGCTCAGTAGACCTTCATAGCGTGAAAACCCTTCTCGGGAATTGCCAGACCGGGCCGGCCGGTCCGATAATGCACGGATATAACAGTCAATGGCTGTATACCCACTAAAACCCCCACTGTGTAAGTCCAGTCATCTGGCAGTGAGTCTTCATTCATCAGTAGACCACTCCATGTTCATAGAACGAGATCTTTATTCAGCGCAAGATTATCAAATTTCAGTTTATTGGCCAGGGTTCGATCTCCTCCTAGTGCAGAATTTATAGATTTCAACCATCTATTATGAATCTCACCCTCTGAGATGATTTGGTCTCGATTCTTCAAAACTTTGTCGTTCCGGATATTCCAGATTTGTAGGTTTTTGTTTGGTGCAATGGCGGCGCCTTGGGTGCCAACCATACAACAACTATTAACAATGGACAATGTACAGGACTTTCCCATTCTGAACGTGGCCACGCGATGCTGGAGACCCGGTCAAGAGTCAGAAAAGTGTGTGCACTTACACATTACTTCCGCTTGTAACATCCTGTGATACATGTCCCCGAAATAGGTGACAAACAAACTAATTTATTCTCTAGGTAGTTTTTTTTTTTCGAATCCGAAGTCCGCACGAGCCGTAGTGACCCGGGGAGCGGAGGCGAAGTGTAACAGCAGTGACTGTCACCGGTGAGGTCCCCGTACCTCTTTCTTTCTTTCCCTTATTTCTTCACCATCCCTTCCCTCCACCATCCTTTATTCATTTATGTCTCATCGCGCGACGCGACTCATTTACTTATTCTTTTCGTACTTGCGGTTGTCGGGCCGGGCCCGTGATCCGTACACTGCCACCTTGATATAGTATATAAAGCCCGCCTGTGTAGTTACGATTCTTCGGTCAATCCACAACTTACAACAGTCAAGCTTTGTGTGATTGATTCTGCTTCGTGTGCCGGAACTCGTACCTCACGCTTCCGTCACATATTTTTGACTCTACAAGTCTAGTCGCTGCCCTGCCTTGGTTCTCTTTGGTCTGATCAACCAACGATACCGGGTCTGCTACCAACACCAGAACCGAAGAGTCTATGTCTCAATCTAAGGAAACCCCCGTTCACTACACCACTCGCTCTGGAACTCTCCGTGGCCATACTAGCCCGGTGAAAGAGAGTGAGTCGGTTTCGGACCGGTCTTCCTCACCTGCGGGTTCCCTGGCTGGAACTCTGCGCATGGATCGTGAATCCGTGGCTCTGCCTAAATCACGCACCGTCACTCCTGAGCTGTCCTACAGCCAGGTAGTGGCGGCTGACCTGACTCCCGCGAGGGAGCTCAGTACGATGACGAGTAACTCAGCAACCCCGAGCGAAAGTCTAGAGCCTTCGCGGCTCGCTTCCCTGAACCCCGAGGTCGATTTCGATGTCCCAGGCCCTGACGAGGGTGCTGGCTGGACTGAAGTCACTCGTAAGACTGCTCGTTCTCATCGTGAGCAGGCGACATCGAATGCTGGTCATGTTTCCGGTCGTGCTGAACCTGTGAACAATTCTATTAAATCCTTGTCCCCCGTCTCGCGTACTACTCAAGATCTGAGCAATGAGCAGCTTATACAGATAGCCCGCCGATACCAGTCGTTGGCCAACGAGGCACTCGCCGCCGTTGGTCGAGGACCCGTATCTGAGTCAACGGAGGTAATAAATTCGGGACCGACAGTGCCTAGCAACACTGTTCATCAAGGCAGTCCGGTGATGATGACTCCCATCATCATCACCAATTCACCTGATGCGCCCTCGAAATTGCGCCCCGTGAGCCCAATTGTTCGGTCGGGCGAGGGAGCCTCGGGGAATAAAGGAAAAGGTGTGCACCCCGGTAACTGGGGCAATACCAATATCTCGGAGCAATTCTCCGAAGAAGACTTTGAGGCGCAGAGAGTTGCGTTTGCAAACTACGAAGAGATCAATTGCGTGATAAAATCTGATGGAGAACTGACCCCCGATGATTTGATTTTCCACCCCTTGATTTTGTTGAGCCATCTGGAGGAGAGGCTCCACAGATTGTCAAGAACTTGGCATCTCGAACGCGAGGTAGCCGAGCAGTGTCTGGCCAGACCACTTCCGAAAGGATCGCCAGTTTGACTGAGGAGTTAAACTTGCTTTGACAATCTGAAGAACTGCCCCAACGTGTTAGGAAAGGCAGTAAGGCAAAGCAGGCCGTCAGGGATAACCTCATGGCCCACGTTCGGATTAAGCCACCCAAAAATACTTATTCCAAGCTGCTGGCAAAGCCAGCAGGAACGAGGTTTACATCAGGAAGTACCATTGAGAAAGCTATTCGCAATTCCGAAGCGATTGAATCGCACCCGTCTTCATCCCATTCGTCGGACAGTTCCTCGAGTCCAAGTTCAGATCCTGAATCTGGACCAGATGCGATTGACGAGGATGGACACCGGTCAAGACGGCACAGATCATCAACGGCTCGGAGGCGACGCAGGTCTCGTGGGAATACTCCTACTAGAAAATCAAAGATGATTTTGAAACCCATTCCCCCAACGAAGTACTCGGATTCTGATGACCCATTCCTTTTCACCCGATTTGTTCGACAAGGAACAACTTACCTGCGGATGGGAAAGGTCCCAGCCAATCAGCAGATATTTATGCTGAGCTATTACCTTGAGGGCAAAGCCGCCAACTTTTACAACCAGAAGGTTGTGAAGAACGAGTCAAAGTGGTCCTTGAAAGAATTCTTCTGGGGACTGTTTAACTTTTGCTTCCCGTTGAACTTCCGCATCAAGCAACGTGATCGTTTGGCCCGCTGTTTCCAGAACAAGAAGTCTGTCACGGAGCACATCACTGAGTTGGAGGAAATCTACAACATGATTGGTTTGGTTGATGATCAAGAAAAAGTTGTTAAACTCTGGCGTAGTCTTCGGTCGGAGATCCAGACTGAAATGTACCGGGATAAACTGGATCCCAAGATTTCGACCGGGGACCAGGTTTGTGAAGCCGCCGAGCATGCCGAAATTTTGTTGGCAACAAACCCTGGCAGTGGAAATCCGCCAGCAGGAGTCAGCAATAGTGCTCCGCGTGATCAGCCAACCGGGTCCTCCCGCGCATTTGGCCGCGGGCGCGGACGTGGAGGGGGCTTTCTTCCGAACAAGAACCGTTCGGAAGGCTGCTGCGGACTTATCTCCAACGGACCAAAAGCCGCCACAGAGGAAGGAAAAATCAGCTAAGCCGTGGATGGAGCGGAAGCTCTCACCACAGAAAAGGAACGAGCTGATGGCCGCCGGCCTTTGCTTGAATTGCGAAGAGGCCGGACATTTGGCGCGTAATTGCCCTAAGTTGACATCAATGACTTCCAAACAGAAGGGGAAGCCTCCGGGCTCCGGCACGCATGGAGTGGAGATTCCTACGGCTGAGTCGGCTCTGGATGAAACGACAGAGGTCTTGGAGACACTGCATGCAGGGTCTATGGCCTTGGAAGCCGATGAGGGCGAGGGTACCACAAATTTAAATTTCGACTTCCTACCTGCGGAAGTACTGCCACCTCAACCCATTGGAGATTTACCTGCCAAATTTGCGGAAATTGTCTTGCAGATCGCCCAACCCTACCTGGGAGATAATAGAGCCTTTCAATTTGGAAAGAGGTTCCTGATTTATCGGACGTCAGAAAGAGTCCACGCCATCTTCGTCACTTAGTTACTTCACTGCTTTGCAACTTTGATGCGAATTGGCGAAAGTTCGTGACTTTGATGGCTTTCTGTGAAGGTTCGTGAGTTAGTATTCCGGGCTCATCAAGCCGTGATATTCGGTGCATCACGGAGTGGTAAATATCAGCGGCTTGCCGCGGTTAGGTTTGGGTTAGCTGGTTAGCGGTTAGAGGTTAGTGGCTAAGGTTAGCTGGTTAGTGTTTGAGGTTAGTGGTTAGAGGTTAGTGGTTAGCAGTTAGAGTTAGTGGTTAGTGTTAAGGTAAGGTATCTATATGAAAAAACTGCCTGGTCTTGTGTTAAAGGAACAATGATGGCAGATATTCCGGGTTCTGGAACGTGCCGAGTCAAAATGACGAACTTTCCCAGAAAACCATTGGAAGTAACAAACTTTCATTAAATGCCATCAAAGTGACGAGGTTTCGTGAAAATAAGCGAAGTAACTAAGTGACGAAAATGGCTACTACCCCGTCAGAAACTGAGCATGTCATAATGGATAATTATACTTCGGAAGATGTCGTACTGCTGTCGACTTGCCTCGTGGACCCAGAGTTCCAGATTGGACTCTGGTATGCTCAACAACGGCAATTGGCCTTGGGGTTGAACGTGGATGATGTGTTGCTAACCGAGAGGTATACCACTGAACTTGGTGATCCGTATCTGGGAGGAGCAGCCATTCTGTTGGAACATGCTGAATGCAATGGAGATCACTCTCAAACAAACTTCAGCCGAATCGTTCTCGAAGAGCGGGATCCGGAGACGTACCTTGTAAAGGATTTGCTACTCGAGCGAGAGGAATTGTTGGTCAAGGAATTCTTGAAGAACCCGGATTTCGATCTTGTGGCCTGGTATAGAGTTGCCTTCTCGATGCAACTCCTGGAATCAGACTATGACTTGGCTTCAGTTGGCGAGAGCCCAGAATATGACATGCTTTCCAATGAGTCTGAGTTGACTGGATCTCTGGACGATGAGTCCGATGAACCACCCGAATTGCGGGATACTGATTCGGACACTGACCCCTGAGACTGAGATCGAGACAGAAATTGCTTATGCTACCCAGTTGGACAGGCCTGGGAGACCTTTGAGGACAGAATGAACGCCATTGTTCAGACGCTTCAGGTCTTGGATCCTCTTCGAGAAAAGCCCACAATTTTGCAACGACGTAAGCATGCCATCGGTGACGTGATGGGCCGGTGTGCTCAGGCGATGCTTGAGTTCCTTCAGCCATATCCGGGAGATGAACGGGAAATGGATGAGAGCCGATGCCACCACGACCGATTTGACCTTTGCAGAGTGTCAGACAAAGATCATACCATATCAGATGCCTATTACAGGGAGATTACGATCTTACCTGTGGAATTATTGAGAGATCCCACTTTTGAGATCGCCGCTTGGTATTCATGGCAGCGAGTTGCGGCCTTGGAATATCAGGGATGGAAAACTCGGCCTTTTCATCAGGTCCCAGTTGGTGAGACAATTGTGGTCGGGATATCTCAGTATTTCTCCGAAATCAGCAGTGAACTTCCCGAGTTTGACGACTATGAACCGACACCCAGGGCTGTCTTACCATTCCAGAAACTTTGTTGTTGAATGTTCATTTCAACTTGGCGGTGAAATGGTTGCTCAGGTTCAACGGTCAGAATAATGCAACTGCCAAAATCCCCCTTATCGAACGACTGAGTTACACCTAACTCACAAAGTGAGATTAAGCACGACTAAATCGACGGTAGACAGACTCCAACACCACACACTCTTTTGACGACCAAGATACACTGACGAGATTCGGGTCTTTTTGGACACAAGTGTAGGTCCAAGGAAACCACGAGTAAACATATTTGTCACGAAAGTATTCAATTCCCGTTCCCCCAAGGATGGCTAAGTCTCAACTAGCTTTCTCGAAGTGGTGTTCAAGACACAACCTGAATTTATTGGTTGGTTCCCAACGTGGATTTAAGTGTCCCAACTATGCAAAGATAACGGCTGTGAACCGGCTTGGTTTTGTGGGCTGTTTAGACCCGGTTTTGTTGGCTCGCGCCTTATTCCGACAATGATTGGCTCGCGCCTCAAACTTGCTGGCTCGCGCCCCGTAACAATGGCTCGTGCCTCAAACTTGCTGGCTCGCGCCCCGTAACTATGGCTCGCGCCCCGTAACAATGGCTCGCGCCTCAGACTATGGCTCACGCCCCGTAACAATGGCTCACGCCCCGTAACTATGGCTCGCGCCTCAAACAAAGTCTTATTCCGAAACCGCACTTAAATTCCAAGGCTATTTGACAGCCAAAGATTCAAGCCCAAACATCGACTTTTATGCGCAAGGGCTTTATTGCTCCTCACTCTCCAGGTCTAGTTCGGTCCTTTTGTTATTCCAAAACCAAACTTGAATTCTGAGGCCTGTTGACAGCCAAAGAGTCAAGCCCAAACTTCGACTTTGTGCGCAAGGGCTTTATTGCTCCTCACTCTCCGGGTCTAGTTCGGTCCGTCCTCCCTGGTTCTGCCCTCCTTATATACTGTACAGAAACTATTACATACGCGTGATTACTAGGCCTCGGGTATTCTACTTAATTAATTAGCCTGTGATCGGTATCAGCTGTGCGCGCCCTGGCGTTCCTAGCCTCCTAAATGTTTGTATAATGACTCCTTCAACCCCTCATGGATTAGGGGTTTATATGTTCAAATATCCCCTGAATAGGGTAATTGGCCCATATCTTCTTCTATGGTCTGTCCCCCAACTTCTGGTATCGCTAGTTGGATAATATAGGTTGTTCCCTTTCCAACGATACCCCAGATGTCCTTAATCGACATCCAGGAATATACAGTACATGCCTAATCCTGGTCGGCAGTTTATCCGGTGATCGACAACCCTTTGTCGATCAGGGGATTATATGTTCCACTATTCCCCTAAACAGGGTAATTGGCCCATATCTTCCTCTGTTGTGTGTGCACCGACTTCTAGTATTGCTAGTTGGATAGTATAGGTTATTCCCTTTCCAACGATACCCCAGACGTCCTTAATCGACATCCTGGAACACATAGTACGTGCTTAGTCCCGGTCTGCGGCTTATCGGGTGATCGCGTCCTCACGGACCTGGTGTTTAAAATAGCAATATTGAGTCTAGGCCTTGATCCTGTGACTTGTCGTGTCGCGTTGGATAAGCCAAAGTTGTGTAATCAACTCAGCATTTCCTCCCGAATAAGGTTCCCAGTGTCCCAATAGATGTCAGAGGTGGATATTATGATTCTCCCTTTGGTAGTGAGCATTGCGGTTGCCTTCCCACGTATAGAGGGTGTTTCAGGACTTTGATATTTGGGCTTCAAGCCTTAATCCGGATCTGACCCCTAGTGATTCAAGGGTGCCGTCTCCTGGAATAAGCCATAGGCGCCAGTGTTTAGGATGATAATGCAATATGGCTCTTGGTTGCATGTTTGGAGCTCACACCAACCACTGGATGAGCGCAGAATGGCATGCATTCGTAAAATTTGAGGTTTCGCAAATTTCGCGGCTTATCAGCGGGTTGGATCATGAAGAGAAAACTCAAATCGGAGCTGCGAGAAAATAATTTTGCCAATGGGCTAACAGAGGTTGCGACCTATGGATATTTCTACATCCTTTCTGAGGGTGAGATTTCCGACAAGGAGATCGAGCTCCTTACGGTCCTGCGCGAAGTAGAAGACTTGAGAGATCTTATCATCGCAGGAATTAGAGAACCGATGGGCTTACCTCCTTTGAGTTACATGCTTGATTTCATCGCCAAGGAACGCACATCAGCGCCCGTGGTTGATGAAACGGGGCCCGAGATTGTCTTATCTTGTGGCGGAGTGCAAGTTCCGCCTGATCGAGTTAGTGGGATGACCCGGGCAGCCTCAACCCCTCGAGTACCAGACGAGCTGGTAGCCAAGCCAATCGTCGTTGTGGTTCGCATCAACAACCATCCTGTGCGAACACTGGTAGATTCGGGGTCCCAGGGAGACTTGATCTCGACTACAGTTGCGGATCAGCTCAAGTTAGCCCGGAAGGAGTTGGACGTACCAATTACGTTGCAGCTTGCTGTGCAGGGATCTCGCTCCGAGATCAATCATTCTGTTTCAGTTGACTTCAGCTATCAAGACATAAAGAGTCCGCTGATAAGCCGCGAAATTTGCAAAACCTCAAATTTTACGAATGCATGACATTCAGCGCTCATCCAGAGGTTGGCGTGAGCTCCAAACGTGCAACCCAGAGCCATATTGCATTATCATCTTAAACTGGCAATAACAGCTTATTCCTGGAAACTTCACCCTTGGGACACTTGGGGGTTGAATCCGGATTAAGGCTTAAAGCCCATACATCAAAGTCCTGAAACACCCTCTATACGGGGGAAGGCAAAAGCAATGCTCACTATCAAAGGGAGAATCATATTATCCACCTCTGGCATTTATTGGCACGCTGGGAACCTTATTCGGGAGGGAAACACCTAGTTGTTTACACGGCTTTGGCTTACCCGACGCGACGCGATGGGTCACCTGATCAAGGCCTGGATCTACAATTATTACTCCTATACACCGGATCCGCGACAGCGCGATCACCCGATAAGCCGCAGGCCGGATTAAGCTTGTACTGCGTGTTTCTGGATACCGATTAAGGGCATCTGGGGTATCATTGGAAAGGTATTAAACCATACAATCCAGTCAACGATACTAGAAGTTGAGGCATCTACCACAGAGGAAGATATGAGTCAATTATCCTATTCAGGGACTAATTACACATATAATCCCCTGATCGACGGGAGTCATTAGACGAACATATAGGCGGGCTCAAGTAGCAAATAGGAACGCCAGAAAGTGCTCCACTGATACCGATTGCAGGCTAATTAATTAAGTAGAATACCCGAGGCCTGGTAATCACGCATATGTAATAGTTTTTGTACAGTATATAAGGAGGGCAGAACCAGGGAGGACGGCACTGAACCAGACCCCAGAAAGTGAGGAGCAATACAGCCCTTGCGTACGGAGTTGAAGTTTAGGCTTGAATCTTTGACTGTCAATTAGTCTCGGAATTTAAGTTCGGTTTTGGAATAGCATCAGTGGGATTTACAAAGTGTCAGTTACGGGGCGTGAGCCATACCAAGTCCAAGGCGTGAGCCATAGTGTGTGTTTTGAGGCGTGAGCCATAGTTACGGGGCGTGAGCCAAGTCAGTGGAATAAGGCGTGAGCCAAAGTCAGTGGAATAAGGCGCGAGCCAAACAACCGGGTCTAAACAGCCCATCGGATTAATAGTCCACCAAAAACAAACCAGTCTAGAGCCGTTATATCTGCATAGTTGGGAAACTTAAATCCACGTTGGGAACCGACCGATAAATTCAGGTTGTGTCTTGAACGCCACTTCAAGAAACTAGTTGAGACTTAGCCACCCTTGGGGGAACGGGAATTGAATACTTTCGTGACAAATACGTTTACTCGTGGTTTCCTTGGACCTATACTTGTGTCCAAAAAGACCTGAATCTTGTCAGTGCATCAAGGTCGTTAAGGGAGTGTGTTGGTGTTGGAGTCTGTCTATTGTCGGTTTAGTCGTGCTTAATCTCACTTTGTGAGTTAGGTGTAACCGATAGGGGGGATTTTGGCAGTTGCATATTTAGACCGTTGAACCTGAGCAACCCTTTCACCGCGCACCTTTTATGTGGCAAACTTGAGTGGTTATGATATGATATTGGGGACGTCCTGGTTGTTTCTTAAATCCTTCTCGAGTTTGCATCGGAAGTGCTGATGCTCTGCCCTTACAAGGTGTTGCGACTGCGCGAATCTATTCCAACAGCATTGGAGTAGACAGTGATGCCGTGGAGAGGGGTAGGCCGGGTTGATTGAATATGCGAAGCCTATTTGTAAAAAGGCCTCTGAGACTGGACTGCCTCCATTACGCACAATCAATCATACCATTCCCTTGATCGACGTGAATAAGATCTTGCCGTGGCAACCGTCTCGATGTCCAGATGCGCTTCGGCCCCAGTGGGACGAAAAGCGGAGAGATTACTTGAAGTCGGGTCGATGGAAGATCACCAACTCCTGGAATACCGTGCCCATGTTGTTGATCCCCAAGGCAAAGTCGAATCCGCCGCGGCTTAGGACGGCCGTAGATCTGCGGGCACGTAATGAGAATACCCACAAGTTGTCGTTTCCCCTTCCTGACATGGAAGACATTCTCCGCCGGGTGGCACGATGCCCATTTAGGAGTTTAATTGATGGGCAAGACGCCTACGAACAGATTCGAATTATTCCGGAGCACATCGATCGGTCAACGGTGATTACCCCAGACGGGAATATGGTCAGTCTGGTTATTCAGATAGGGGATTGTAACGCACCAGCGACATATCAATCCTTGATGAATTACTTGTTCTCGGATTTTATTGGACGTTTCATGGATGTGTATCTAGATGATATCATTGTCTATTCCGACACCCTTGAGGAGCATAAAACTCACGTCAAGGCGATTATTGACATCCTGACGCGTGAGACACTGTACCTTAGTGAGAACAAGCTTCAGTTTCTGAAGCACGAGCTGAACGACCTTGGAAGAATTGTTGATGATAACGGCATCTGTATGGACCCGGACAAGGTGGATGCAGTTGTCAATTGGAAAACCCCTACAAATCGTGATCTGCTTAGCACATTTCTGGGGTCCATTGGCTACTTAGTGAAAGACCTGGCCCGGGTTAGAATGCCATTAGGTGTGCTCCACGGGTTGACCGGAGATACCGTGCCCTTCAGGTGGATGTATACTTATCAACGTGCCTTTGAGAATGCTAAATGTATCACTCACGAGGGCCGCAATCACCATCGCATCCCCTTGAAGCACGGAGCCGAAGCATTACCTGTCTTCCTGGTGACTGACGGCTGCAGCTCTGGAGTGGCTGGGGTCGTTTCCCAAGGGAAAGACTGGAAGAATGCGAAGGTGGCAGCCTTCTTTTCGGCCAAACTAAATTCAGCTCAGTAAAATTATCCTGTGCATGAAATTGAAATGCTAGCCGGAGTTGAAGCCATGCTTCGCCATCAAGATATACTGCAGGGTTGTCATTTTCAGTGGATAACAGATCATAAGGGGCTGATTCACCTCATGAATCAACGGAATCTGCCCGGACGGCAGGCCCGATGGGTTGAGAAGATTCGGAGTTCAATTTCGAGATTGTGTATATCCCGGGTCCGAAAATGTCCTGGCCGTGGCCACGTGATGCTGGAGACCCGGTCAAGAGTCAGAAAAGTGTGTGCACTTACACATTACTTCCGCTTGTAACATCCTGTGATACATGTCCCCGAAATAGGTGACAAACAAACTAATTTATTCTCTAGGTAGTTTTTTTTTTCGAATCCGAAGTCCGCACGAGCCGTAGTGACTCGGGGAGCGGAAGCGAAGTGTAACAGCAGTGACTGTCACCGGTGAGGTCCCCGTACCTCTTTATTTCTTTCCCTTATTTCTTCACCATCCCTTCCCTCCACCATCCTTTATTCATTTATGTCTCATCGCGTGACGCGACTCATTTACTTATTCTTTTCGTACTTGCGGTTGTCGGGCCGGGTCCGTGATCCGTACACTGCCACCTTGATATAGTATATAAAGCCCGCCTGTGTAGTTACGATTCTTCGGTCAATCCACAACTTACAACAGTCAAGCTTTGTGTGATTGATTCTGCTTCGTGTGCCGGAACTCGTACCTCACGCTTCCGTCACACGAAGCGTGGACAAGGATGAGGAAAAAGAGAAATAAACATTCAATGCCAGTTACCCGTAGGTCGCTCTGAAAGTGTCACGGTTGTGTTTATTCAATTGGTAGCCCAGGGTAGGTGGCTTGTTATACGAAGCGGAATTCAGGGCATGCCTCCCCGAATTCCTTCCAGGCATCGCCCAACTCACGCCAAATGGGAGTGAGATCAACCTCATCCCATATTGGATTATGGGTTAACATGAGGACATGTAGCTCAGAATCACCTGCACTAACATTGTTTGACGTGCGAGGTTCAAGCGCTGTTGGGTGCTCAAGTCTGTACACAATCTCCTCAAAGACATTTCGGAACCAGTGCCCTGGATATGGATAACCTTGTGTGTTGAGTCCGCCTGCAAAGTCCTTTCGGGCTATGGCAAAATCCGACTCCTTGGAGCAGATTCAAACGTAGGGAATGAGCTCGCCTTTGACCCGAGCATGCTTGCAGTCAGCGGAGTGACACGAGTTCCAGGGGATGTAGAGATAAGTATTCAACACTTTCTGGAATATGTTTGTTGATATTCCAACATTCTCATGTTCGGGTGCAACGACCTGAACCGCTCTCGGAATTGTGCAACCTCCTCATGTTCCGCGGACAATAGCGAATGTATCAGAAACATTTATAGGAGAGCAGGTGCATCTTGAACTCCTCGAGGGCCGGAGCTTCATACAAAACAAGGAAGAGGTTGGCGTACGTGGGTGCTGGATGTGCCCATTGCCGTACCTACAAACTGTTGGAATGTTCTACCCGCGAATCGGACGAGGTGGAGGAGCAGAATAATCAACTCCTTAACTTTCAAGTCTGCAACCTCCTCAAGCGTTGAGAACAACATCGGGGAGATGTCGAGGATACTGGTGATTTGAACGATCCCGTCATCCATGGGGATGTCGGGATACATCACAACAACATCTCCAGTGACCAGCCATATGTCTTCTCCAGGCAGTAATTTAACATCGAGGATGTCATGACAGAATATTTTCGAGTCATGAAGAATCCAGGGGAAAGTATTGAGGAGCGGTTCCAAGTGGTGGTCAACCCAAACGGATGTGTTCGCAAGTAGCGTGCCAAAGGTGGGAATAATTGGGTGGCCATAAATGGCGAGCTTATGGATCTTAGGAAGAACTTTTAGCTCAGGGACTTTATCTAGCTCCTCAATGCACGGTGCAAGGAGCCAGGTGTACTGCTGTGCGGAAACAAATGCTCTCGCGTTCACGAGGATTCTCTTCAGTGTAGAATTCAACAGTGGGGAGTCTGGGCAGCCTCCACGTAGGAGTCGTTCCCCAGAAGCTGAAGCCCCATCATATGATACCAATGGATGTAACAGACATACTCCTAAATTCTTATCGGCGGTAACAATGAGGGTGCTATTGTCAGCCAAAAGTTTAAGCAATGCCTTGAGATCCTTCTGGTTGATGTTGGGGCGGATGAGGAGGGATTGTCTGTTCAAAACTTGCCACTTCAATCTGGGCACATGTTTTGGGTAACATGGCTTCGATTTGGTCGATTAACGGCGGCCCTTGAGCATAGGGGTTTGGGATGGACATAACGTGGCTGTCCTCGATCCGTCATCTCACCGATGAATTTACGGAACAGCAACACAAACAGCGCAAATGATGCCAGCTGCAGGGTGAGACCGACCAAGATGATCTGCACAGCGGAGGTCCATGAGTTTTTGGACTGGAGGGAGAATGAAGCTTACCTTGTTTCAGAGATTCTGTTTGTCTGCGCCGTGGCTTGTTAGTATAGACCCACCTATGATGAAGGTGGCCATGTTACTCCAGACGAAGATCTTCTGGCATGATCCCAATATCAACATTGATTCTTGTTTGGTTGATCGCGCACAGACCTCCGCGCGGATAACTCCGGTGGTCATTCTGCAGTGTTGGAGGATTCATGTGCACATGCGGCCAGGTAGCTACTTCTGATATAATAGTGAATAAATGATTATACATGATGGCTGCATGGTATTCCAAATGTAGGACCGAGTGTTACAAGTACTTATGTAATAAGTTCTCGTTCTTTTCTAAAAGTCTACATGGCCGTTTCACGAGCTGCACAAATTATCAGTTACAATTTTATAGTAGATTCTATTAGAGTCCGTTCGGATGACCTTTTTTTCGAAAACCGAAAGTTCAGGTTTTCCTTTTAGAGTAGTATCTCCGTAGATCCGAGTTTTCCGAATAATTTGATGCAATCAAGCGTGACATTAAATTTTCGACGCGTACAACGTGTCTCCTGCACAATGCCTCTGACAAGACGGGACATACAAGTACGCCTAGTACTTGCAGCTGCATACTTCTGATGATCTCACCATTCCCCCTGGAAAATACTACCTGGCTGACGCTGGGTTTGGCAGTTGTGATGCCTGCCTTGTTCCCTATAGAAAAGTACGGTATCATCTGGCAGAATGGGGACGTGCCAACATCAGGTACTTGGCCGCACTCAATTTCATTGCATGGACTAACTCTTGGGCAGGCCTCCAAACCGTGAGGAGCTTTTCAATCTGCGACACGCTCAAGCACGAAACGTTGTTGAACGAATTTTTGGGGTGATCAAGAAGAGATGGGCTATCCTCACCCGCCCTCCCGAGTATGACATGGACATCCAGGCCCGTGTCCTACCTGCATTGGCAGCTCTGCATAATTTCATTCTCAAGTATGATTCAGAAGAACGGGCCAATGTTCTCAATTCAGACATTGAGGATCCCAATCCAGGTACCCGTGGACGTAGGCAGGATCTTGGTGCTCTTGCAGAGGGTGCAACTAGCGAGCGGGAAAAGCTTCGGTCAGAGGCACGACGTGATGAGATTTCACAGGCGATATGGGTAAACTACCAGCAATTGCTACGTGAACGAGGTGAATAGATACTCTTCCTAAACTAGATATCGAAGCTCAGATTGGAATAGACCGGGTGAAAGACATAGACA
This sequence comes from Mycena maculata, assembly GCA_029448575.1. NCBI lineage: Eukaryota > Fungi > Basidiomycota > Agaricomycetes > Agaricales > Mycenaceae > Mycena > Mycena maculata. The sequence continues at coordinate 72,826 of JARJLG010000224.1, read as the reverse complement.
CTGATTTTACGAAGCTCCTCTATGACCCACGGAATCCGAATCTCATCATCCTTGAGTGCATTGTACGTGTCCACCTTGACCATATCCTGAGAAAGATGGTTAATCAATGCAACATGGTCCGCCGGTGCAAGCCATTTCTCCGCTTGAGCTGTTACAATGGCACTGGTGCGTCGCTGGGGACTCATGTGGAAAGTCGGAGCGGCTACGGGGCCAGCTGAAAGGGCCGGAGCTGGCGCATCTGCAGCTGTAGCAGGTGCTGGTGCAGAAAAGATGTGCCGAAAGTCAGCCATGATACCACTCAAGTCGCCTGCTGCTATTGCAATATCTTGGAGAGCACGTGCGCCACCACTGAGCTTTGATCGCTTGCACTGGTTTCCGAGAGCTGGCTGGGCAGCGGCACGTTTAGAACCAACAGTGGGGGCAGGGGATGATGATGAAGGACCAGGCTGTTGTCTATCAGCTGTGACGAGAAAGCAGTGACGAGAAAGACATACTGTGTCCTGGCCCTCGTCCTCATCCTCGTCTTCATCCTCCTCCCCTCTACCGTCACATCCTCGCTCACTGCTGAGGTCGCCGCCTGCAAATTCTTTGTCCAGCTGGTCTTCATCCCAGTCAGGGCTCGAGGATCGGGTGTGGCTGCTACCCTGATCGCCCGAGGACACAAGCGCAGGCCGGAAGACGTGGGCCCCCTTTGCCTTGACAGGCATGAGGGAGCTGAGCAGGCCGTAATACGGCCACCCCGACGTCTTGAATTTGGAGGCGGCCGGGTACTTCGCGACAAATGTGTCCCAAGTCCCCTGGGTTGCTGGGCTCACATTGACGCCCCTGTGCTCGTCCCAAGACCAGCCAGACACGTTCTTGATCTCCAACACGAGCTGGTGGAGTTTTTTAAGCTAGATGGTCCCAGAGTCAATATATATAGCGTGTATTGGGATTGGGATTGAGTGGAGAAATATGTACGGCCGCATATTTTGTCTGACAAGCATTGGCTGTCTTGGGACCACCCTTGCCACGAACAGCATTAACAGCAATTGCTGCTTCACGAAACGTCTTGATTTTAAAGTTTCCGCCATCGCCCGCCTCTGCCTTGTGCTCAACGAGAAACTCCAGGAATGTAATGTGGTCCAGATCGGTCCATGATGAGTTGCCGCTGTCCGGGAGATCGAGATCGAGAGCAGGAGGGGGCAGAGTGTCTGCCTCGGTTGGTGTGGTTGCAGCCATTGTCGAGCGCGAGGACAATATTAAAAAGACGACGCGAAAGGTCACAAATGTTACAGACATCACATGTATTCGGATCTACGGAGATACTACTCTAAAAGGAAAACCTGAACTTTCGGTTTTCGAAAAAAAGGTCATCCGAACGGACTCTTAAGTAGATTCTGACTATTTAGTGGCTGTGCTCTCGGCTAATGCCGAGCGTACTTCTAAGGTCCGTAGTTCAAACCTGGTGGATGCCTTTTTTATTTGGTCTTCTTTCTTGTCTATCATGGTCATAGCTGTTATGTCCAAGTCATCTCAACCTTGCCCCCACAATCTAACCAAGAAACCCATTGAATTCTTTCAATCATGTGCATTCAACCACACATAATTATGTTGTCCAATACGGTGTCAAAAGCCACCCAGTGTAACATACATGTTTCAGAATTGGATACTTACCTGGAATCAATCACTTGCCTCCCAATGCCAAAATTCTCCGAACTTGTTGTGATCCCAGTGATATGATTCAATGAATTACCATGTCAGAAGTCAGGATAATAAGTACCTACTGAACAAAATATTTGCGCATGCCATTCCCTGTGCCTGATTCAGACACCAATGATCAGTGAGTATTGAAAATGGCAGTACAGGTGTTTAGGTGAGTGGGCTCTCCTGGAAGACAAGGACATTTCACTGGCAATCTTCATGGGAGTGGAGAAAATGAATAGATGATGTGGTTGAGTAACCCTCGAGAAGCAGGTGCAGTGCACCTTCATCACTCCACTTGTATTGGATGCGTATATCAAGCTGCTTCAACTATTAGTCTAGATCTAAGCCTGAATTTCGGATAAGTGTCAACATTCTCTGCAGCTTCAATGATACAGATTGGTGTGAGATATATAATACTCACCCCCTCCATTCTTTTCTTCACTTCCTCCTGGGGGCATTGAGGCACCCATACCTAAGGTTACATACATAAATGGGAATCACACTGTTAAATTGTTGAATTGTTAAGAAGAGGGGACTTGAACTACAATGATGTCAGGGGAAAATGTAGTCTGAATGATTCATAAGTTCCCATACTTCAAACATAACTCTTCTAGGCTCAATAGCCTACCTGCGTGAAAAGAAAATGGATGAAAAATATATAAGTACAAGTTTCACCAGGCTATGCCACGGCCCACACCCCAAGTTGATGAGTGTAAGGGATCATAAAATCAGGATCAACTTGAAGACAATTCCACAAACAGGACAAGGTAGATCAACTGTCTAAAACACATGAGTGCATGCAGAATGTAATGATTGATAGCTAGTGAGTTTCGGTACAGACTAAGTATACTCAGAACATTTTTGCCGATGCTGATTCGAGACCTGTAAAATATAATCACAATGTTCAGAAAACATTGCACTGATGGTTTGCTTTGGATAACATCAAAATGATGGCCTTCAAACAAACATCTTTGTAAATGTTCCCATTATGTCAACTCAGCAACGTTTGAAAAACAAAAACTTTGATTGGCGGTGTAGACGAGGGGGATTACATGGATTCGCGTGCTACTTGTAATTATGATTTATCTCGAACTTTATTAGAGTTGAAAATATGATGCGGTGTTAAGCATACGAAACATTAACTGTGAATAAAGAGTTGACGGGAAAAGGATGAAACCAAACGATTTTTCATGCTTGAACTCCCCGGATTATATTTGCTGCCTGTTCCAGCATCAACGTATGGCACAATGAGTCGACTTGAATTAGTGCCTACCCGTTCTCCGATCATATAGACCGTCGATTCCTGCCAGAAGAAAATAGTCACGATCACAATCGGGAAAACCATAAGCAAAAAAGTGCCGCACCAGGTGAGCGCTAACCGTGAAGGGGATAATGGAGGCATCTTCCCAAAGATCGCTTAAGTAAAGAACAAGTAGTGGAAAGAAATAACCCACCGGCAGCTCGGACGTTCGTGGTGCCATACACCTTCAAAGATGTATCAACGACGCCGCCGAAGCTCTGCGGCATCATCGAGAGTGATCCGACTTCGTGGTTGTCGCTCGCCACAACACCGCGGAGCCATTCCTCGATATCCGCGTCCGTGTCCTTGTCCACGCCGGGCTCGAACTCCCCAGCATAGATACTATCCAGAGGCGGTGCAACAAGCATCTTGCGCGCAAGCTTGATCCCGCCAACCTGGACTGCGATGTCGAAAGGGTGAGACCAATATGCCGGGTCAACTGCGGGGGGTATGAGAGGATCGGACGACACGATGTGCGTGCGCCCGCGAGAAAGTGGTGCGTCCAGCATCGAGTTGATCGATGTGTAGTTGCGTGCCGGTCGCGCGGAAAATGCAGTGGGACCAGAATAACCTGGCTCTATAAAACATAGTAAGTGAGGTGGTCAAAGATTCGGTCATTTTTTGACTCACCAACGTTTATTTCGAGGGGCAGCTCCTGGTTCTTACGGTACAGCCCCAGGGCAATTTCGTGTTGAGCTGCGATTCCTTTCGCAAGTGCCGGATTACCATTGGAGAACTGGTTCGCAAAGTACGTGAGGTTTGCCTCTGCCCGTGCGATGAGCGTGCTCAATTCGTCGGAATCAAACACATCTGACGGCGCCGCAATACCCATGGAACGCGGTACGGCGGAGTATAATCCTAAGACCGAGGTGAGCACGCTGAAGAAATGTATTGCGAACGGTGTTTGTACCTGTGCGATTCTTGAACCAAAGGGCTTCCTGTTCAGCCGCGAAGGCAGGGTTGAGTAGCAGAACATCCTTGGTCAAGCTAGAAGGATCGTAATGAGGAAGGGGTGTGAGAAAGAAATCTATGCAAACCGTACGTGATATTCGTGAAACTATTGGCCCAACTGTGAACGTGGTCTGGGGACTCAGTCGTGAGAACGCCAATGCAAGGAGTACGTGAATGCATACCCGCAAAATTTTCCCCGACAGTGGGCAAATTTAACACAGGGGTAACTCCAGCGGCCCTGAGAATGCTATGAACAATTAATGTTAATAAGCACCTCCTTGTTCAAAAGAAGACCGAGCAGCCTACGTCGAATTCCCGACACCCGACAACTCGAGTACTTTGGGGCTCCCTATGGTCCCCGCAGAGAGGATGACTTCCCGGGAAACACCGACGGTCTGTGTCCGGTTATTGACCAGGAATTCGACACCGCTGGCCACAAGCTCGGAATTCGGGCCACTGGAGTTCGCCCAAAGGATGCGCGAAACCGTGGCATTGGTAATAACAACCAAATTTTCTCGACCTGAAAATGGAGTATAATACGCACACGCGGCCGAGCATCTACCACGAGTCTCAGCCGAGCCTTGAACAAAAAATGCAACCATCCCGCGTACCTAGTGTTGTTGGCGGCATCGATCGAATTAGGTGCTATCCCGACGGCATGTGGATCACCGTCAGCCAAATCCGGAGATGCCGGGAAACCCAGGCCTTCTGTCGCCCTGCGCCACAGTGCGGACTGTTGGAAAAAAAAATTCGGAAATCCGACTTTGACTAGGCCCGAGAATCCATGGACGGATTCCAGGAACCGAACGCCACTGGTGGTCTGGAACGCATTCGGGGGTGTGCAGATTTCGGATTTTTTAAAGAAAGGGAGGAGTTCGGGCCATGTCCAAGTACTGTCATTGTTCAATTGCCCCCAAACATCGTATTGCTGTTTTTCTGCGCGCGGCTGGAATATAATGTGTTATGATTGGCAAGACCAGGAAAAAAGGACCACAAACAAATATCATGCTGTTGATGACAGTGCTTCCCCCGAGCGCCTTTCCCGCGTTCACCGTGAGGGTGCGGCCGTTTAAATTTTCCTGTGGAACGGTAGCATAGGCCTGCACAGCCTGTTTAGGCGAAGAAAGGGAGGTTGTAGATACATATTCACCCAATCGAGTGTTGTCATGGATATTCCGGTTCCGATGAGGCCTGGAATGAAAACCTAGGATAAATTAGAGGCGGGTCACGCGCGATTGAAGAAGTCATATATACCTCCGGGAGGTCCTCTGCATTGAAACCAGCCTCTATCACAGCCACGCTGATATTTTTGTCTTCGGTGAGCCGGTTTGCCACGGTCAACCCTCTGGGGGAAAGTAATTTCTAGTGTTTTGTTAAAGAGGGAACATGAACGCACGCAGTCCCGCCACCGACGACAACGTAGTCATAGACGGGTGTGGATAGTGCAAATGCAGAGGTGAGATAAAGTGCGAAAGTAGCGGCCCTCATCGTGTCGATGCCACATTTGGGGCAACAGGGACACATTTTATAGTGTGGGCAGGACTCGAGCTGGACCTGGTCGGACCTCGTGTTGTCGCGGCTCGACCTTTTGGGCTTTCTCAGGCGCAACACAGGATGGGGGGGAACCTCCTAAACATTTGGTTTCCACGCAAGTTCGACCGAGTTCGACGCGCTTCCAGCCGAGGCGCGGCCCAACATTCCGTGCTTGCATTCGAAGCCGCTTTCTTCATGGTTCCAATAGTGCTGGATCGTAGAGGCCGAAAAACAAAAGCTATAGTCAAGGCTGCCTTCGAAAATAGTGAGTTGGACTCAGTGAGTAGAGTCTCAGTATCGACAATGACTTAATGGTTAGATCCAAGTTAGATAAGAGACCGGTGATCATTGGGCCCGTTGACCGAAAGGAGTCGGCCTTCGGTGCGTGTGAGGAAGCCGTGCTCTGGACCATCCGTGGGGCCGGCCTTGGGCCGGTCTATTTATTCATCCGTCTATTCCCATCCACCGTGTCCTGACTCTTTAGTCATGGCCGAGACAGGGTTTAATAAGTGCTTGAGCACGAATTGAAAATTCCTTGAACTTGAATATCCCCCCAAGTACCCCTTTGTCACCGTGGGTGCGTATTGGGTATGTATACATACAGTCTGGCTCCTTCAAATTGCGAAAATATGGACTCGGTTCGATAGACCAATTTTAGGAGCATCGAATTCTTGTCTGCTCCACATCCATTAATTCAACCATTCAATAATAAGAACTACGGGGAATGCATTCTATGCCGTGATGTTTGGCCTTGTGTGGTGGCGGCGGATGAGCAGTCCGGAAAAACCATATCGCGCAATTTAATTCAGTGTTCGCCCTTAAGCCCTTAAATCGGGTTCTCGGGACTCTTAAGGCCTTCCGAAGGTTAAGCCCTTAAACCAAAGGGCATTTTAAGGCCTTAAAGGAAAAATTCTCACGAGTTTTTCGCGACCCAAGGCAGGTGTGCGCACGTGTGGGAGATCTGCTCCCAGGGAAGGAGGAGGAGCACCTGCTGTGCTCTCGACGGGACGGACGAGGAAACCGCGTCTTCGACGCGTGTGATCTGAGGAAGAGAACGAGGGACGATGTGTGGTGTGTGTGTGGGGGGAAGGCCGTCCCGGCCGACCGGGACTTCCCGGGCTGCAACGGGCAGCGGGGAAGAGCGGATCGGAAAGGGAGGACGCGGGCACGGCCGATCCCGTACGCAAGGCAACGACGGGTCCGATGAAGGAGCCCCGAAGCCACCCAAAGGAGCGAAGCTCGAAGGGCCAAAGGCCCGTGCGAGGGCGAGAGAAGCGGCCCAAGGGCCCCAACACACAGCAAGCGACAAACGAACGGAACGTACTGATTCGGGATGTACGAGTTTACAAGAAGACGGCGCAGTGGCGCGTAGACGAGAGTACAATAAGCGATGTAACGAGTTACGCGAACGAAAGAGACGAGGAGTCAACGGGGTGTCCATGAGCACGCGCGAACTCGGCGATACGAGCATCCCAGGCACGAGAGATGGCGAGGGGAATGATTTGAGCGAGGCGACGCCAGTAAATGAGGAAACAGAGCGATGTCCAGCCCCCGAGCTTCATGATCATCTCGGGCGCGACGCCGGCAGCGAGGAGTTCGAGGGAGCCGCCAATGCGGAAACTATGCCCGAAGATGAGCTCGAGCAGGGCGTCGCGGAACGCAGCAGAGAGGTCGCGAAGGAAGACGTCCTTGGTGAGAGGCATCCAGCCCGACGGCGTGCGGTACGCAAATAACGGAGTGTCTGGGGGCGGGTTCCCGTTGATGCGCAGGTGGTTTCTGAAAGCCCACACCGGGCAGAGATCGGCGTCCTCGCCGAGGACGGCGGTGAGGATGCACAGGCCGCCCTTGGTCGTCGTGGTTTTGGTCCAGACGAGATGGATGCTCACCACCTCTCTGCCGTTGACGAACGAGAAGGCGATGCGAGTGCAGCGACACGTGTCGTGCAACTTGCAAAACTTGGCGATGCTGTGCAAGAGGAGCTCGCCCAGACGACGACAGCCCCAGAACCCGGTGAGCGCCGCGGACCAGGATGCTGCCCCGTGCGGGGAGTTGAGGTCGAGCGTGGCGCGATATGCGCGGAGATGCGGCTTGGTGACGGGGCCGCACGGCGGTCGTTTGAACTTGACGCCGCCCTTCTCCGCCGCCTTCTTGAGTGCAGGGATGAGGCCATCGTTCCCGTACCAAGGCGCGTCGTTGAACAGGTGCCAGAGCTGCAACCCGTTCAACCAGTTTCGGACGCACGCGCCCGAGCAGGTGCCGATGGCGTCGGCGACGAAAGCGGCGAGAAGATAGCGGTCGGCGGGCATACGTGCGCGTTCGGAAATTCCTTCACGATCACAGAATTTGGTGAAGCGCAGCGCTCCCACGCCATACGTCTCCCTCGTGTCGGGGGTGTGCGTGAGCAGCAGTCCCTGGAAGATGCGCACTTGCAGGGCGTGCGATACCCCGGCGGCAGCCATGGCAGCGTGTACCTCGTCGGAGTGGGGCGTCGTCCACAGGAGGACGCGACGATCCGCCGGAACGAGAGGGTGGTAGGTGCTCTTCGTGATCCGCTTCTCCGGCACCGGTTGACGCGCACGCTTCGGATCCAGGGAGAGAGCGGCTGCCTCCCGCACCTCCAGCAGCGCGGAACGGGGGTCGAGGGCTGCGTGGCGCGAGATACGACGAGCCGTGGGACGGGACAGGTGGAGTGCGTCGGCGTGGAGCGACGGGGACGGGGCTGCAGCGCAGAGCGACGGCGGTAACGATGCGGATGCGGGACGAGGAGGGGACGTGTTCGGGGACGCGTAAGGACCGGGCCGCGCGCGCTTAGGTGCGGTGTGCTCCGGCGGGGATGAGAAGGCGGGACGAACGACGCACGCCGACCCCAGTGGGTCGAGTGCCAATAGAGCGGCAGAGACGAAGCTGCACGATGCAACTGGACGGGCAGAAGGTTGCGGGACGAGGCTGGACGGGCCTAGCGTGAGTAGGTGAAGGAACGACGCGACAGCGACGTACGATGCGGACGGAACAGAACGGGCGGGGCACGGGCCGGTAGCCGGGGGACGAGGCGAGCGCGACGAGCAGGTCGCACTGCAAACGCGCAAACACGATCGGGTCAAGCGACGCAGCTCGGCGGGGAGCTCGAATCGGCGCTTGAGACGATTGTGGGCGCGGATATGCTCAGCGGGTTTGCCGCGAGAAGGGGCGTCGGCGAGGTTGATGGCGGAAGTAACCCAGACGATGTTAGGGGTAATGCCCAAACTCGACGTGATGGCAAATGAGCGACGCGCACAAAGGTTAAGACCCAAATTGGGGGATCGCCCCTTTTTGTGAATGCCGATCGCGCCTTTGTTGTCGGAACGGATGAGGATGTACATGTCTTGGAAACCGAGCTGCTCCAGGAAGAGGTATAAGACCTCGATGGCAACAGCCTCGAGCCAGCAGATGTCGTGCCCCGGCATGATGGCCTTCCAGTCGGGTTTGAGACGAAGGGCGTACCAGAGGTCGCCGACGACAATGGCCAAGCCCCACGAGGTGCTGGCGTCCACGTAGATACCGAAATCGCGCAAGCGCCTGAGCGGCTGGAGCTCGCGGGAGAACGACGCGTCTGATAACACGCGTTCCCACCAGGCGAGTGAATCCTTGGCGGCGCCGGTGAACCAGCGTTGCTGGAACGTGTTCTCGAAAAACGGAGACGCGCGAGCGGCCGTCACGGTAGATGAAGCAGATGTGGCAGAGCATCCCGTGCAACTCCTGCACGTCGAGCACGAAGAATTTGCGATGCGCGCGAGCCCCGGCGAGCAAGTCGCGCACGCGCGTGAGGTATTTCTCGCGCTTCTCGACCGGGAGCGAGACGCGACGACGAGGGAGATCCCACAGCATCCCCAGAAAGATGATGAGCAGCGTGAAAGCGAGCCCAGTCTTGATGGGGTGCCATGGGACACGGAGCGGGACGATGGGGGCGAGTACCGACTGGCGGTCGAAACGGAAGACGGGCGCGACACCAGCAGGGGACGAGGGGAAGGATGGGAAGCGTACCACCGGACAATCATCCTCGTATTTGAGAACTTTGGCATCCTCGCCCAACTCCGCTTGCCAGATGTCGACCATCGCATTGCAGATCTGTCCGGCGTTACTGCTGGCGGACGCGGCGCCGAACGGGAAGCAGTGGTCGAGGTAGTAGCCGCCCTCAAAATGTACGACGAGGAAGGGCTTGTGCGCGGGGAGTACGGGACAGGTCCTATGAAAGGACTTGATGTCGAAAGCGCAGGCTTCTGAGCCCTCGGGGGCGGAGGCGACCTGGACGGGACGAGACGGCGTCAGTTGTGCGAACGGAACGCGGAACGGAACGGGCGGGGACGGGGTTCGCGCGCGTCCCGAGGACCGCATGTGCGAAACGAGACGAGAGCGACGTGCTCTAGGAGGGGAACGATGACCCTCCGGCAGAACGGATGCGAGGCAGCTGTGCGAGCTGCCCGCGGACGACAGCGCCGATGAGCGCGAGATACGGACGACGCAGCGCGCGATGTGCACCGCTGAGAACCCGGCCTATGGTGGAGCGCGGGCTCGGACGACGCGGAAGAGAAGGAAGGAGAAAGAGAAAAGAAGTTGAAGGCTCACCAAATCAGCCATCTTGGATGGCATGTCAAATCGCGTAGGGAAATCCGCCTTGTCAATGTAGTCGTTGATAGCTGGGATGCCCGCCCTCGGGTCACCCTTCGACAAATTTCTGCACACCCTCTTCTTCGCGTCCAGGCCCGGGCTGTTATATACCGAGCCGGGTTGGACCCGAAGAGTAAATGGCCGAAGGACCGGAGGCTCCGGTATGTCGGAGCGTCGGAGAGCCGGAGGGTCCGGAACGTATACGGAGGAGGATCACAACACCACAGGGGGTCAAGGGTGAGCGACTACCCTAACCGGCAGGTACCCGATAGAGGAAGACGAGTCGGAGTACCGGAGGGAACCGGAGAGAACGGAGACGACTCAGTGCAAGGGAAATGAGCCAAGCAACGTCAATTATCAATCTGACGTACAGGACATATTAAAGACGTATTTATACTAAGTATCTAATTGTATTCCATAAAAGGAAGGAGAGTGGTTCTTAACAATAAGTCAAGTCAGATGTGCTGATGGGAAGTCGTATGACAATAAGTGAAAAGGAAGGAAGACGGATAAACGGGAAACGCTCAGTAATCCTTCATTGCGTAAAAACCCGATGGTACCGGAACGGTTCGGAGGCTCCGGTATACTACCGGAGCCTCGGAACCTACCGGAGCTACCGGAAGGTCGACGAGAAGACTGGGGATGTTGCATGGATATAACAGTATCCCCCTCTTAGGTTCCTCTCCCATGAGGAACCCAAAAGGAATGAGGTTTGTCGAACAATGAAGAAGCGTGGGAAAATAAACAAGATCAAAAAGTCACGTGCTGTTGGTTTTGACTCAGACGTTTCTTTCTTTCGTACCACCACCACCTCCGGTCACCAACCCTAAAATTCGATGTCGAGCCACGGAAACAACGACAGTGGGCGCGAGGGGTCGAGCGACGACTACCGCAGCGACGCCGGCAACGGCAAGAAAACCGGGAAGGGGAAGGCACGAGCGACCACGACGGAGCTGCGCGAAGAGGCCGCCCAGCGGTTCTACGAGGAGAGGGAGCAGCGCCGGGTACGCCTTATCTCGGCGTACCAGGAACAGGCGGAGGAGGCCGCGCAACGCGCGGAAGTGGCGAATGAGGAGGCCGCTCGTGCCCTCCAGCTCATTCGAGACCTGGAGGCGCTCGACGCGGAGGCTCCGGAATTCGACGAATTGCCGGTGATTGAAACGTTGAAGTCGGTGTCGCCGGAGCGTGCGGAGGGGGGAGGCGAGGTGGACGAGCTGAACGACGAGGATGACAGCGACGTCGAGCAGGAGGGGGAGAACGGTGCGTCGCAGTGAAAACCGGAGGTTCCGGTACTAACGGTTTTGATTTTCGTAGCTTGCGACTCGTGCCGGAGGAGTGGCGAGGTGTGCGTCGTCGAGGCGGGACGCACCGCCTGCCGCCGGTGCCGCGCAAAGCACATCCAGTGCAGTCGCGCGCGGCCCCTTGGACCGCCTCGCGTCAACAAGCGACGCGCGGCACAGGAGGCCCGTCGCCAAGGGTCCGCACCGGTTGCGGGGCCCTCGCGGACGCGCCGGAACCCCCGAACGGAGCGGGGGGACCGGAGCGACCGCGAGGTGCGCGATCGCACGCGGAAGGAGCGGGAAAGGAGGGCCCGGAAGGCGGAGGGCAGAGAGGGTCTGCGGGCACAGGTCCGAGAGCTTGATGCTCACGTCGGATACCTCGGGGAGCAGGTGGGGCGCACTATGTTGCGCTATAAGCTGGCATACCGCGCGTGCCAGCTTATACTCAAGACTCTCGCAGCGCCGGGGAGTGGTCGGGAGGTACCGCCTGGGGTAGAGCGGATGCTCCGCTGGATGGCCGCCGACATGGAGGCCTCCCAGTGGGATTTTTCCCTCGTGGAGCAGGCGGAGCTCGACCTGGCCGCTGAGGAGCCGGAGAAGGATGAGGATGCGCCCCCGGCGAAGCGCCGGAGGCTGATGAAGCGCGGGAGCCCCGAGGTGGAGGAGAAGGAGATGAAACCCGTCGAGTCGGAGGACTCGGAGGCGGAACCGGAGGCTCCGGTTGCGCCCCGAGCCCGTTCCGAATCCTGGCCGGAGGATTTCCGGTCCACGGACGGCGGGGAGGATGAGAGGATGGAGGTGGACGCGCCTGGGGCGCTGGAGGGGCCGGAAGGGCCCGAGGAACAAATCGCCGCGACGTCCCGAGTTGCGAGCCAGGCTGCGGAGGCGAGGACCATTACGGTCCTTACCTTTAAGCCCGACCCCGAGCCTGTCCCGCCTCCGCCACCCACTCCTTCGCCAGCACCGGAGCCTCCGGTGCAGGTGAAGAGGGAGTCGGAGGTGCGCGAGTTCCAGACTCTCGTGCTGCAGCCGGGAGCGCCAGCCGGATTCCACGAGGAGGATGGAGTCTTCGTGATGGACGATTCGGATGAGGAGATGGGGGAGCCGGAGGCTCCGGGAGAGCCGGAAGCGTCCGGAAGCGCGGAGTGAAGGCCCTGGAGGCCTAAGGACAAAAAGGACATTTGTAATTATGAAATGAGCGTTGTATTTCGATTTGGATGAATTTTTTTTGTTTTTCTTGATTTTTAATTTTGTGTGATGAGTTAATATTCGGGTCCGGGCTTATTCGGAAAGCGCCGGTGAAAGTTGTCAATATGTTCGGCCGCGTCCAAGTCGTCCGCCCCAACCCAAGCATACTGATCGTCGGTATTCTCGTATCCGAGCCATTCGACGTAGTACCGGAGCTTTGTTCGGAACCTCCGGTCGATCTTCGAGTCAACGATTTGCTTGATTTCGAAGTGTGACTCGCCGTCGATGATTTCTACGGCTGCCGGAGGCGGCTCCTCGCGTCCCGGAAATGGGTTCGGAACGTGCGGTTCAAGTTGGGAAATATGGAAAACTGGATGGACCTGTGACAACGATTTCGGAAGCCGAATGGTATAAGAAGCGGCACTGGGTTTGCCAATAACTTCATAAGGGCCAAGGTACGTCTCCGAGAATTTCGGAGTTGGCCGGCTGGTGTGAAGATGCTTCGTGAGGATGAAAACTTGATCGCCGATCGAAAGCGGAGGTTGCGGAGCACGTTTCCGGTCTCCGGTTTCCTTGTACCGCTCCTGGGCAAAAGTGATTTGCTCTCGGAGGAACTGATGCAGTTCCTGAAGATCAACGACAAAATCCTTGGCGTACATGTTCGCAACGTCACGCTCCGGATGGACCGTGATTGCCGGATTGTAACCCTTATTGGCGAAGAAAGGGGAGATGCCGGTCGAAGCATTCGGAGCGTTGTTGAGAGCGAATTCCGCAAGCGGAAGGAGTCGGTCCCAATCGTCCTGTTGATACGAGCAGTAGATGCGGATATATTGCTCAACAGTCTGATTCATACGTTCCGTTTGACCGTCAGCCTCCGGATGATAACCGGAAGTATAATGGATCTCCATATTGAGAAGTTCGCCCAGCGACCGGAAGAAGGAAGCGATGAATTCGGAGCCCCGGTCGCACGTAACATGTGCCGGAACACCGTGTTTGGAAAAGACGTGAATGAGGAAGAGGCGAGCAAGCTCCGGCGAATTGATATGGGTATCGCAAGGAATGAGAATGACCTGTTTGGATGACCGATCAACAATCACCAAAATGCAGTCAAACTCGCCGGAGAGAGGGAGTTGCTCGATGAAGTCCATGGAAATGGAATGCCAAGGCCGGAGCGGAACCGGAAGGGGTTTCAAGAGTCCGTAAGGCCGATGCCGAGGCTTTTTGTTGCGCTTGCATAGAACACACGACCGACAGTAGTCCCGGACGAAGGTCCGAACCTCCGGCCAAGTGTACTCACGGCGTACGAGTGCTAATGTGCGATTTTGTCCAAAGTGGCCAGCCAACTCGTGATCATGCAAATTCTGCAGAACACGTACGCGGAGCTGGTCCGGAGCATCTCCGGAAACCACCGGAACATAAATGCGATCATAGAGCCGGAGCATACCGGAAGGGTCGAGTTTCCAGCGCGGAGTGGTGCCGGAGGCTGCGGAAGCAATGCCCGCAACGGCGGCTGGGTCATTGTTGTAGTGGGCACGAATGTCGGAATAGAGCTTCTCAACATCCATAACGATGGAGGAACGGAGGGTGATTTCCTCGAGGAATGTGGCCCGGAGCGACGCAGTGAGTTGATCTTGAGTAAAAATGGGGCGAAAATTTTGAGGATTCAATTGGCTGTAAGCCCTATCCCCCTCTTTAGGGTAGACGTCCCATCGTCTAGTCAAAGCGTCTGGCTTGGCTCCGAGCTTACCCGGACGGAACCGGATAACCATATTGAAGTGGCACAGGTATTCCGACCACCGGACTTGGCGACGAGTGAGGATTTTGGTCGTCGCGAAGTATTCCAGGTTCTTATGGTCGGTTACGACGTCGACCGGAAGCTCCGGTCCTTCGAGGTAATGCCTCCAGTGTTTAAAGGCGTCGAAGATGGCCAAGAGTTCCTTGTCATGAGTGTCGTAGTTGAGTTCAGCCGGACCGAGTGTCCGAGACCGGAACGCAATGGGATGAATTTCGCCATCATCTCCGAGGATGGAGAGAATCGAGGCGATTGCGTAATCGGAGGCGTCGGTTTCGACAGTAAGCTGCCGGAACGGAATCCAGTGTGAAAGTACCGGAGCCTCCGTAAACGCGTGCTTGAGAGTGTCAAATGCGAGTTGGCAAACCGGGGTCCAATCCCATCGGACGTTGGAACGAGTGAGGCGAGTAAGAGGGATCGTGATCGCCGAGTAGTTCCATATGAAACGCCGATAAAAATTACAAAACCCAAGGAAGGACTGAACGTCCTTCACTTTCCGGGGTTCCGGCCAATCAACGATGGCGGAAACTTTGTCCGGAGACATCCGGAAGCCTTCCGGCGACAGGATGTAACCGAGATATTCGCAGGTGGTGACGCTAAACTCGCATTTTGAGAGTTTGCAGAAGAGTCCGGCCTTCCGGAGGCGCCGGAGCACTTCCCGAACGTGTTCGGTATGTTGGGTCGGATCATCGGAATAGATCAATATGTCGTCCAAATAGATGATGACGTACACGTCCAACAGATCGGCGAACAAACTGTTCAGGAACCGCTGAAAAGCGGCCGGAGCGTTGGTAAGGCCTTCCGGAACAACCCGGAATTCGAAGGACCCATAGCGAGAACGAAACGCCGTCTTAGGTTCGTCACCCGGAGCGATCCGGAGGAGATGGTATGCGTGCCGGAGATCAAGTTTTGTATAGATGCGAGCCTTCCCGGGAGCATCGAGGAGATCGGCGATGAGAGGAAGCGGATAGCGGTCCTTCTTCGTAATCCGATTAAGTCCTCGGTAGTCGACGCACAACCGGAGGCTACCGTCCTTCTTCTTAGCGAAGAGAATAGGGGCTCCATGACTTGAACGAGTCGGGTAAATAAATCCCGACTTCAAATTCTTGTCGATGAAGTCCCGAAGGGCAGCGAGCTCGGTAGGTGAAAGGGAGTAGACATGACCGACCGGAGGCTCCTCGCCGTCCAGGAGCTCGATTTTGAGGTCGAATTCTCGATGAGGAGGAAGATTGTAAGCTTCCTGCTCCGAGAAGACGTCAGCGAATTCGTGGTACTCGGAAGGTATACCGGAAGTGTCCGGAGCAGATGCGGAAGCTAACCGGGCACGGGCTTCTTCCGAGGGAGTGGCACGCATTGTATATTGACAACAATCCTTGTCTCGAATGATGGAGCGGTAAGCCGCAGCAGACACGAGAGACACAAGCGGAGGGTTAGAGAGAGGACGAGGCCCGGAGGCCTCCGGAATCTCCATGGAAGGAGCAAGAGTCTCCATGGAAGGAGCGGGAGATGGCGGAATCGTCGGAGTCGGTGTAGGCGCCGGAGCCGGAACGACTTGTACCGGAGGTGCCTCGTCCGTAATCGGAACTACCGTAGCAGATCCCGGAATTATTTCCGGGGTTGTCGACAGGGATTCCCTTACGGGATCGGGCCGGAATGTGATAGAGGCTTCGGACCAGTTAATCAACGGATTAATGCGGCTGAGCCAATTGTATCCCAGGACCAGATCGCAAGGAGAATCGAGACGTGTGACGAAGAAGTCCATGTATTGAACTTCGCCAGAAGGAAACCGGAGCAACAACCGGAGCATCCGGTTAATGATGGAAGATGAGCCGTCGAGATACCGGACCCGCACCGGGTCCACCGTATACGTGGAAAACGCATTAGATTCGCAGACTTTCAATGATACAAAACAATGAGATGATCCGGAGTCCACAAGCGCACGCACACGGGAGTTGAATCCCGCGACTACTCGAGAGAGAAGAGATGGAGACATGGAAGAGCATAGCTCCGGCTCGGAGATGTCCGACCGGAGGGAAGAAATATCGAGAGAGACGTAAAGGGCATTAGGGAAGAGAGCGGAAGCGTTGAGACGAACCTCGGTGAGCACCCGTGAGTCAATGCAACTCGGACCAGGTGCGGAGGATTCCGAGTTGCTGATCAATTTTTTTGACTCAGCAGCCGCGGCGGCCGGCGTAGCCGGAGCCGCCGGAGCCTGGGTGGTCGTACCGGAGGTCGAGGCCTGGGCGGCTTTGGCGCTAGCCTGCCCAGGACGCTTGTTGCAGTTGTCGGCTGTGTGACCCTTACCTCCGCAGTACATGCAGAGGTTATTCTTCCGGCGACGCTCGCGTTCGTCCTGCTTGATCTTTCCGCTGGCGTCGAGCTTGTCGGCGTAGGCGCGAGCGGCAGGAGTGGCGTCGGTCGACTTGGCCTTGCCTTTACCCTGGTTACCGGAGCGTCCGGCGTTGTTACCGGAGTTTCCGGCAGTCGCAGCGGTAGAGGAGGGTGCGGGAGCGTTGGAAGATCTGGAACCCTTGCCGGAATTCCGATTACTGGGTTTTGGGTTGCCGGATTGACCTCCGGTAGCGTTACCGCCACCGGAACCGGAGGGTTTGTCGCGTTCACGCTCCCGGAGCTTCTCCGCCTCTCGTTTCCAGTACCGGCCATCGATGATGCGAGCGACCAACTTCACTCCGTCGAGGGTGTTGGCATAGTTATGATGAACCATGTCGTCCTTGATCCGACGGGGAAGTCCTTCGTAAAACTGATACCGGAGGGCGTTATCGCTCCACCGGGTCAAAACCGAAAGGAAGTCGAACTCGATGATGTAAGTGGTGATCCGGTCGCCGGATTTCATCCGGCATGCGCGAATCTTGTCCTCGGCATCCCCAACCGGATCATGCGGCCCGAAATTTAACGTAAGCTCCTGAATGAAGACGGCAAAGTTGCCGTCCCAGACCGGAATGATGGTCGGGTCGTAAAGATTGGGGGAAAACCATTGCTGAGCGCTGCCCCGGAGGTACGAAATGATGTAGAGAATACGATCATCGTCGTCCGGAAAGTCTTGCGGGCGCTCCGCAAAGTGCAAATAGCACTGGGTGAGGAAGGACGAGAGTTTAGCCGGGTCCGATCCATCGAAGGTGTCCGGATTACGGAGATTGGATCGGTTGGAACGAGGAGGAAGGTCCGCAGGACGAGCGGAGAACACATTGATGGCATCCCGGAAGGTCCGGATGGTGTCCATGATTAAGGCCTCGTTGGCCTCAGGCGTCGGAACACGACGAGGGGCACGAGGTATACCAGGACCTCCGGGGCCACCGCCAGGTGGACCGCCAGGGGGGCCTCCGGGTGGACCACCTGGAACACCAGGACCACCGGGACCGCCGGGACCTCCGGGGCCACCTCCGGGTGGACCTCCGGGAGGGCCGGGCGGTGGACCAGCACCACCACCTCCACCACCACCACCATCACTGCCACCATCGCCTCCATCGCCGTTATTACTGCCCCCGTCATGAAGGGAAGGAGCAGGATCACGCTCAGGAAGCTCCTCCGACAAGTGGAGGCTTGCTGCATGACCTCCGGAACGTACGGAGTCTTCGGAAGCCTCCTGGGGATCTTCCGGAACCTCAACGATACGAGGCCCAGCGATGGGAGATACGCTACGAGAGATTGCTGCAGCGCGGCGTGGATGGGGTGAGGCCGGATATCTCACCGGATTCTCGGGGGTCCGGGGATTGAGAACTAACCCCGGAATTGTTGTCGGAGATGGCATAGGCGGCGCGGGTGAACTCCGAGTGAATTGCGGAGTGTATCGAAGGGTGGGTGATACCGGAATAGACGGGTACATCGACGGACCGAGAACTTGGACCGGAGTACTCATCGGAACGATCTGGCTGAACATACGGGATTCTCGACGAGGTTCCCGATCAGTCCGACCAGTGTTGGAACGTTCGATTTGTTCCGTGTTGGGTAGATTTGGATTAGGAAGACGAGACATTGCCAGTCAGAGTAGTGAGATTGATAATACTGTTATATACCGAGCCGGGTTGGACCCGAAGAGTAAATGGCCGAAGGACCGGAGGCTCCGGTATGTCGGAGCGTCGGAGAGCCGGAGGGTCCGGAACGTATACGGAGGAGGATCACAACACCACAGGGGGTCAAGGGTGAGCGACTACCCTAACCGGCAGGTACCCGATAGAGGAAGACGAGTCGGAGTACCGGAGGGAACCGGAGAGAACGGAGACGACTCAGTGCAAGGGAAATGAGCCAAGCAACGTCAATTATCAATCTGACGTACAGGACATATTAAAGACGTATTTATACTAAGTATCTAATTGTATTCCATAAAAGGAAGGAGAGTGGTTCTTAACAATAAGTCAAGTCAGATGTGCTGATGGGAAGTCGTATGACAATAAGTGAAAAGGAAGGAAGACGGATAAACGGGAAACGCTCAGTAATCCTTCATTGCGTAAAAACCCGATGGTACCGGAACGGTTCGGAGGCTCCGGTATACTACCGGAGCCTCGGAACCTACCGGAGCTACCGGAAGGTCGACGAGAAGACTGGGGATGTTGCATGGATATAACACGGGCCTTGGTCGCTCGACGCCACGATGAGTGGGGACGCGAAGAACGGACCGCGACAAACAAGCTCCATCTCCTCACGAGAGAAGGGGCCATCCATTCGACTGGCGGCGAGCTCGGTTTGAATGTACTCGAGCGTCGCGGAGGGGTGGTTGGGGATGACAACGGTCTTGGAAAGAGCAGGGAGGCGGCCGAGAGGGAATCCTTCAGTGAGATTGCGCACGAGATCGGGATAAGCAGCGGACAGATTGTGTTTTGCCAAGAGATCCCTGAAGGCGACGGTGCCGTAGGGTTGCACGATGCGGTCCAAGAAAGAAGAAAACGCTTCGCCACGCCCCACGAGGGGCGGGCGGGCGTGCACGAAAGGACGCAAGTCGACGTAAAGCAGAGATTTTGGTGGTGTAGTACTGATGTGCTCAAGAAATTGCGCGTCCAGGGCGCGTTCAGGGACGGAAAGCTCCGGCGTGCACACGAGTGCAGCCGGGGTCGCGGGTGAGGGCGGTGTGCTCCCCGCCGCAGAGTGAACAGACGTGGAGACGGGTGTCGCCGTGCTCGCCCGAGCATTTCTTCCCGACGTTGAAGAAAATGCAAATGCCCTTCGGGGTGTTCCCCCGAAAGGACTGCACCGTCCGGAGGTCCTTCTCCACCGCCTTCGCGAAGTACGGGTCGCCGGACTTGAAGTTGGTGGAGGCCGACGGATGTTGGAACGCGCTGTGGGCCCCGGTGCAGATCAGACAGATGAGGGGGGCGCGTTCGCGCCCGACAGAGCCCTCCCGCAATGCATGTGTCGAGCTGCGCTCCCGCCCCCCGCGCCCGTTTCCCGTGCGAGCCTGCTTCGAGCTGCCTGCGCCCCCCTCGTCCGGCGAGGAGCGCTTGAGAGCGTTGACGGCGGCGGGGAGACCCACTGTAGGGAATTTCGGGGTCGCTGGATTCGCTTGACGGTAGGTCGCAATCGCCACGTTGATGCGCGTGTCGTGGTAGCTCCGGTTGTACAGGCCGCCGCGGAAGATCTCGTTACGGAGCTCCTTCTCGACCTCGTACCAGACTGGGAACATCTCCATGTCTTCGTGCTGAGGGAGCTTCGCGAAGTGAAGGACATGCTGCGCAAATTCCGACGCGTGAGTATGGCTGAGGACGGGGTCACCGGGGACGACGGCAGGGCACAACACCGTGAATGAATCCAACATGTTCTTGGCCGCCTGCTTCCACAGACCCGGAGTGAGCACGTCCAACTCGTTGCCGCCGAAAACTTCTGCTAGCTTCACCACGTCCACTACCGACACTTGCTGGGGCGCGACGAGGGCCGACGCTTGCTCTGCGGTGACGGAACGCACGGGGATCATGTGGGGGTTGTCAGTCGCGTGTTTTATGTAGCTGTCTGCCCACCAGTGAAGCGGGAAATAAATCTTGTGGTGCAAAGAGACGAGATAGACGGAGGGAATGACGACGCTGGTCGAGTCGTATGACGACATCGAGTGCGGGTTGGGCAGCGTAAGCGTGCCAAAGATCGGACGGACGGCCTTGATTTTTTCCGCTGCGAGCGCGGCGCGCTCCGCCTCGCGCTTGTCCTTGTCCGACTCACGCGACGTCTGTGCCTTCAAGCGCTCCGTGCCAATCCACAAAATCATAAACTGGGGAAGGGGGCCGACAGAGGTGCAGACGTCTCTGTCGCCGACCATGAGGCGGCGATCTTCCTCACTGTACTCGTGGAAAGGAAGAAGGGGCTCGCCGACGTCCTGCCCAGCGGCGAGGGTCCCCGCGTCCTTCGCATCGCTGTAGGCGCGCGTCAGCTTGACACTAGCCTTGTTCTTTTTCTCCCTAGACAGATTCTCCGCATTGGTATCCTCCAAGTCGAACGCAAGGGGTGGAGGAATGTCCGCAGGACGCGTCATATAGACTAGGAAATCGAAATCGTCGCCCAAAGGGAGAGGAACGCCAGCGCGGGAGTTAGGGGGCATGATGGAGACGAGAGGCGGTGAAAAGACGGCGAAAAAAACGGCGAAAAAACGGCGTTGGAGGGCGAGGAAAGACGCGAAGAGGTTTTTTTCTCGGTCGACACGACGTGGCAGGAGGACGGAGCCGAATGTGGTGGTGTCGATTGATCGTAATCTAATCTACAACGAATACAACGGTCGCAGGTCCTCTCTGGGCTTCTCCTCCTGCCTTGGCTTCCACTCAGGCCGAGTCGCAGGCTCCTCTTGCCTGAGCTCGCACCTAATTACCGTACAATCACCCTACAACTTGTTGTTTGAATTAATCTCTACCGCACCGTCATCAGGGAATGCATCCTCCCTCATCCACCGATTCCTGCATAAAATTTCATTGCTTGTGCCCACGAACTATCGGAACTACAGCAGCAATGCTTCTACTTGGGTTTGGTGAACTCTAGGAACAGGTTGTCTGCCTTCCAAACAGCACATTGCGGCGGAGATTCCAGGAGAGTAAAAATCTGGGAAATTACACCCTGAGGAACGTGGTAGTTTAAGGCCTTCCGAAGGGCTCGATGGGTCAGCGAAAGATCTTTAAGCCCTTATTTAAGGCCTTACTTAAGGCCTTAAGGTTTAAGGCCTTACCCTTTGGGCAATTGCATTCGAAATTCAGATTGACTGGTCTGTCTATTGACAGGCTTGCCTCCATAGACAGACCAGTCACTGGTCTACCCTGTAACAGGCATGAAAGTGACATAAACATCATCCTCGTCAAGACAACAGGCTGGGAAACTTGGGGCAACACTTTCCCCGAGTGATTACTTGGGGTGTGGGCCGTGGCACAGCCCGGCAAAACTCGTACTTACCATGAAACAATAAACAGTTTGAAGGGGTTTCCCATTAGAAAAATGCAAGATTTCTCTGATGAACCGGGGTTTCTTGAGAAACCGGGTTTCCCATTAGAATTATCCATTGTAGCTACCCCAGCGTCTGGACAAGTTGGTGTCAATTTTTAGAGGTAATCATTAGCTAAAAAAAAAAGACCAACCAAAAAAAGGAATCCAATCATTAGGTCCGAACCAACGCCTGTGGATGTCAGAAGTACGCTCGGCATTGGCGGATAGCACAGCCACTATGCAGTCACAAAAATTCTAATGGAGTCTCTGAAAAACCCTTCAACACAGCCACTATTTTCCTTGTACTATAAAACCGTAACTGACAATTCACGCAGCCAGTGAAACGGCCATGTAAACTTTAGAAAAGAACGAGAACTTATTACATAAGTACTCGTAATCTGCACCTGGCCAGTCCCTTGAGTATCTTTCTTCGTGTAATGGTGGCACCTGGCACTGTCAGATCTGGGTGCAAGTTCATTCAGCTTCCAAATTTCCATGTTGAACTCATTCATCAGCAAACCACTCTCCCATCCTTCCTTGTCCACTCAGCCAAGCTCTCACGCATACTATATTATTTCGACCAAGTGTATTCACCTCAAGTGTTCATTTTTTTCAGGTGTTTAGGATGACAAATATTCCCTTAAATGGAAGTCCAGCAACAGCCGGACCGATTTTTTGGCGGTTTTTTCCTAGTACCGTTTCGGTTACCAGGTCTCAAACACAAAATGTCTCGTGAAAAGATCATACCGGAGCTCCCGGCCCGCCGTAAAATCCGATATTAAATAAACTCAAGTCGTTTTCCTGTCTCCGGATTGGCTACCAGGTTTCTTTTCCTTCATTAATTTTCTAATTTTTTCAGTCATTTACTCTTTACAGCTCAGCTCAGCTCTATTGAATGGTTTTCTAGCATCTGGTCAGCGAGGGAGGCAAGTTGGCCCAGGAACGAGGCCGGACAAGACTTGTGAGTGGGCCATTCCTTCTCAGGCCTAGGTCTATATGAATTTTATGGCTGAGATCCAGGGCAAGGTACCAGGAGGTGCCCAGAGGGCCTTGGTATTAGCCAATTCAGGCCAAAAAACATCATTGCCATTGTCACCAGCCTTACTATGAGTGTTCAGTTCACAGGTCCCTGTCACCCGTCATCTGAACACAGTAGATAACCTTCCCACCCAGACCCTCAAACAGCGATGTTTAGGGAATTAAAGTCCACCGGGTGTCTCCTTACCACCTGGTACATTGATGATCCCCGAGGAATGGAGCTGCATGGAACGATGAATTTCTTTCAGTGCTCTTAGTGGCGGTGGCCAACGGAGCAGATTTCATCCGGTGACACAAACAATTGCACACTGGTATCCCCTTTCACCTTGACCACCTCATCTCTCTGAGCAACTACTTACTGTCGACAATCCTAAGTCTTATCCTGTTCCCATTCATGTTTATCGCCCCCTCATCAAACTCATCCTGGACCTTGATGATCACATCCCTCTGGACCATTTTCATCTTTGACACTCATGGCGAAAGGTAGGTGTGAATTTATACTTTTTATGTTTTCACTTTCATTTAATTTTTCATTTCCATCTCGGGTCCGCGACGAGCAGAGCTTAGTTTCCACTTTTATTTTCATTTTCATTCTTCATTTTTTTTTCAGTCTATTGTCGACTGCTAGACTGACATTAGAGCATAAAAAAAAATTCTGCAGCAGCCACTTTCATTCTCTTTTTGATTTTTGATTTTTTTCACTCTATTGACGACAGCTCTGTGGAGTGACGCTAGAGCGTATGATGGATTTCTGTAGCAGTGTATAACAGGTAGCAGAATAGCAACAAAAATTAAATTTTTGCTGTTACCTATAAGAACAGAAAATTGTTTTTTCGGACTGAAAAAGTTGGGACTGTTGCTGACAAAACGCATGACTGCCGCTGTAAGGAGCAAGACTGCAGCTGACATTGACGCAGATTGCCGCTGCACAGTATTTACATTTGTTTGACCGCCGCTGAACTGCCGCTGACTGTCGCTGCAGGTCAAAATAATTTATGTGCCAAGTCGCCGCAACAACATATATCTCTCCAATTTCGAATACCATATGATGCACTAACCAGTATCCTACACCCCTCTGAGATATAGGAGGTCAGGATGAACTTAATAAGTCAGTTCAACATGTGCCACAATTGCGCTGCCGCTGACTGCTGCTGAAAGTGCCGCTGCATGCGGCAGTGTCACTGCAGCGGCAACATCACTTCGCCTGGCACAGCCTGGCAAAACTCGTACTTATATATTTTTAAATGAGAGATTTGTGCTCTGAAAATCTCAAACCAGGATCCTGGTATATCGGGGAGATCTTCAATTAATTAATTCCTCTTAAGGACCTCAAAATGAGAGAAAGAGAAACAGGAGCAAAAGGCATATTGTAAAAAACCCTAATGATGGTGATCCAAGGGGGTTGAATGGACAAATGGTAACCATCATCCCTGGTCTCTGAGTAAATCGGAGACCACTGGGCCTCGGAGATCGAGCGTTCGAACCCCAGCTAAGCTGTTCATTAGGAGGGTTCTAGTGGGTATTACGTAATTAAATTTACGGTTGAGTCCCACACCGTTCGGCATCTGCCGTTTGTGCGTAAAAGCATTCCCGCCTTTGGTGTAGGGTCACATGATCCCTACGTACTTTGCGGACCCGACGGGCTAACCAATTGTTAGTTGCCGACGGTCATAACAAACGCACCAGCAAAAATAATAATAATAATGGTGATCCAATGCCGGGCAGCCAGAACAAATCAATGGATAAAAGTAACAAATGCTCGAAACTCATCCTTGCAAGCTACTGGCGATCCTGTGGGAATCCCAGTCGAGGGTAGTAAGATGTCAGACTAATATATCAATTTTTTTTTTTGAAAATTTGAGAGTGGAAAAAAACTTGATATAATGGTGCTCGTATGGCTGTAATAGTGTAACATTATTATTTTATACCCCACTTTTGTTCCTCCACCCATCTGGTTTTCTTTGTTCTTGAATGACTTGGTCCTACCTGCAACTGGAGTTGGAGGAGGTGACAAGCACAGAGGATTCTGTGTGTACATAGACACATCGGAGTGGGAAGGAGAAGTGGGAGCAGCAGCGGTCGAATGGGGAAAGTATGCAGAGGGAGCGTGGAGGATGAATGAGGCGAAATCAGGTCGAAGTCAATTTCCCATCTCAGTTTAAAAATATATATAAGTATGAGATTTGCCAGGCTATGCCACCGTGACGGCCTACACCCCAAGTTGCTGAATTTGCGAGAGTTAGTTCTTCACAGGAACCTGCCTGTGCACGGGACCACGTCTGGCTGTGCAGCTCCTCCTTAGTTCACCATCCGTCTGTTGGGCTGGGCTAGTGTTGACCACGTTCCCACATGTGGGAGACTTGGGACACCTCTTTCAGCACTGCAATACCGGCATAGATTCGTTATTCATTGACGACATGGGGGATTCATGACATGCGGACGGAGCAGGTTTATGGACCAACGCCATCTCGGGGCCTGTCCCCATTTGATTTGTCAGCACTGGAGGAGTTCGAGTACTCTCATGGCACATGTTCGTTCTTCAACCTACTGCTTGAGGGCAGTTGCCTCTCCCTGACATTGCTGACCCTTGACACATGTATGTACACGTCCACTCTCATAGCGGCCCGCTCCTCACCATATTTTCCTAGACAAAGCAGTGAATGTGGCTGGCTTGCGGCTTACGTTTCTCTCCCGACCCCCGGCCCTGGCACACCTTGGGGTGAAGAGCGAGGGTCGATTGGAGAATGTAGAGACACTAATTGCGGCACTCCCTGCTAGGCCGCAGCTGAGAACTTGGAGCTTGAGCTCGTCTTTGGGTCCTCGGTCGACGCGACTGCAATGCGCAGCATTGGGATTGTATGCACAAATATCGTGGAGTCAGTCCATCTACGTGTGACACGCCGAGTCATCGAGATGGACACAGGGCATGTAGTGGCCCTCGTGCGAAGCACATTCGTGGAGTTCGAGAACAGAGGAGCGCTCCAACTCGCGGTATGCTGGCGGGCCTGGCTGGGATCGCAGTATTTGTTCGTATAGTGACACCCCACAATGTACTCGGTGAATATCTCAAGACATAGCTTATTCTAAGGCTCCACTTCTGCCGAAGAGGGGTCCTCCTGGATTTCAATGCACTTGTTAATCCGACTTCAGCAGCGGTGCAGCATAGACTCGTTACCAGTCTGCCACGGCAATTCTAAGTGGCGAGCACTTTGCCTTAGGCAGACTGGTACATCTCGGAGCAAACAGTGGGCCTGGGCCTGAGTTTGAAATCCTTGGCGGGTGCCGATGATCGGCATCGGTTACTTCGGTCCGGTGATTAACTTTCCTATTAAACTTGGCACATATTTCTTGTTGCTCAAGGCAACAAATAGGAATTCTGAAGAGACAGAAATGTAGCTATGGATGATTTGTCTAGACCTTCCCTTTGAATTGAGGATACATACTGAGATTTGAGCCCAGAACAGGAGAGAAGGAAAAATTTCAAACTCAGGCCCAGCCCAAGTGATCGAGCCGAGAAGTACCAGTCTGCCTACGGCAAAGTGCTCGCCACTTAGGTATTGCCGTCTTTAGGGCAGACTGGTTACGAGTCTAGGTGCAGCAAGTGTTCGTTGTCTTTGCTTTTTTTTCCCGGTGACTCTCGGCACAAGAGGACGAAACGAGGCAATTGAACTAACACGGCGCAGAACAAGACCCAGACAATACCGCGGGGATTCAGGGTGTCGGCGGTGAGGGTCCCTTATTCCTGGGCGATCGGCAACCCCTGGCCCTGGCGCTCTTCACGTCTCGGCGTATCGAATATCTGAGTTGTAGACCTTAGTCGGCAGACGCTCATTCTGTCAACGTTTACTTTCCGCGATCCCGCATTGCGAATGGAGGTTTGTCACCGATATAGATTTAATTTCGCTACTGATTGCTGAGCGCCGAACAGTTGCAATAGAAATTCCGTTGTTTTCTTCGTGGCGTCCCCAACGTACCCGCCCATGCAACAGTTTAACGCCGCTGATTAAATGGTTGCCAAGGTACGAATCACCCATTATAACGATCTCTTGCTTATATTCCGGGGCAGTTCCGGGCCGAGGTCATTCTAGCCGTCGGGATTGCCGCCGGAAGTCATGGTCGCCGGTGTTCCCGTCTCCGTGAAACTCGAAACTCGACATGAATGGAAGCTGGTAGATATACAATGTCCATATACGTCCCCGTAGCGGCCGTTCAGAGCAGTGGCAGATCCCGGCGGGCACATGCAGCGGGCGGCGGGATTAAACGGGGGGTTTCGATCTCATGTTCTCCTTCTCACACTGCATTCCTGCTGTCTGGAAGAGAAGGACAAGTGGCGCCTGTGAACCGGCAAGGTGTTCTTCCGGAGAGTCTTTGTCTATTTATGGATGGGGAGTTCGGATTTTACGCCCCATCTCGAGGGATTACGGCTCTCCCGAAGCGGATCAGCTCTGGAAATAGTGAAATTCGGTCCGGCGATACTTAATCGCAACAAACGCATAGACGTCTTGGCGGCCCAGGCGTTCAAACCTAGTAGGTAGCTAGCATCACACGGCACAACCCATGAACACCGGTTTCTTGGAATTCTCCCGGTGTGCACGCACTATTTACACTATCTTGGAGTATGCCGATGGCCGACATTATCGGTTTCCGAACAAGCCGCTCAGGGAATCAAATCAACTAGTGTCGTATATAATCTCTTAGCAGGGGAGCTGAATATTACCACCTCGCCTCCCTCTTCCAACTTATCCTGGACGATGTCGAACCCGGAGTACATCACCAGCCTCCGCCGCCTCTTGACCGAAATAGGGTACCGCGACGAAGCCGCCCCGCCCTACGACACCGCGTACTGGGGCCCATTCCACGCTTGGATGTTCGACACGCTCGGCCCCACGTCGTCCTGGGGTGTGAAACAGCTCACCGAGCTGGAGCACAGCTCCGGGACGATCATCGAGCGCGCGTACCCGCACGCGAGCGTCCAGCTGAAGCTCCTCTTCGCGAAGCTGACCGCGATCGCGATCCTCATCGACGACTCCATCGAGGACGAGGCCGTGTACACCGAGATTCTGCAGTTCTCGCACAAGCTGTATCTGGGGGAGGTGCAGCAGAACGGGATGCTGGCGCTGTACCACGACAACTTGAAGGAGCTGTCGGAGGTGTACGGCGCGGATGCTGTCCTGCGCGGCCTCGCCATCGTCCCGTGGATAAACTACATCGATGCGTGTTTGATGGAGAAGGAAATATTCACGGCGGAGGTGAGCAATTGATTTTCGTCCAGGCTGTCTAATGCACTGAACTTTGAACCACCAGCGCGAACTGGCGAAGAACGCAGATATGCAGCCTGTTTGCGTGACATCGGGAAATCCCCTGAAATCACACAACTCCAATGCCATCCATCTGGCAGGCCTTGCACCGAAATTGTGAGTAACACGTGTTGGTTGAAATCCGCTGGACTGATGGGTTTACTCGACAGCCCCCAATACCTGCGGTCCAAGAGCGGTATATCCGAGGCATACGCCGCGTGTATATTCAAGTCGCGGAAGGAACAAGATGTGCCCCTGAACAAATACATCAGGGCCCTCCCAGATCTGACATTTTTCATCGTGAGTGGCGTGTTACCTGGGACTGATCATGTTTACCGAATTCCCGCACAGGAGGTCATGAACGACCTTCTCTCCTTTCACAAGGAGGAGCTCGCGGCGGAGACGCATAATCTGATCCACCTGCGCACACGGTCGCTCTCGTCCTCGGGGGCGCGCGGAACCGGGGCGGACGGCGAGTGGACGCGCTATGACACCCTGCGCCTGCTGTGCGACGAGATCATCGAGGCGACACGCAGGATTGACGCCCTTTTCCGGCTGGAGGAGTGCGAGAGAACGCTGCGGGGCGAGGTGGGGGGGGAGTGATGTGGACGAGGTGGACATCGATCTGGCGAAGCAGTGGCGGGGATGGCGGGATGGATATATATCTTGGCATTTCGAGTGCCGGAGGTACCTGCTCGGTCCCGTCAAGGCAGCGGTGTTCGCCGATGGGGACGACTCGTCCCGATGAGAAACGACAGCCAGATTTGATCGCCTCGGGTACCGATCGTTGTAGATGACTAGAGTTTTAAGAACAAAACGTAAAGTATACACGTATTTACATACAGCGAAATAAGTTTGTCCGAATATACTCCCTGATGTCACAGCGTACAAAGAATTATCTTGACCGAGGTCAAGATGTAAACTGAAAGTCCATGATTCTGTAGTCAAATCAAATTGATAGAAAATTGGACTTTCTTTTTGGTACGAAAGTGCCGCAGAAATATACAATCAGCGGCCATTTCAGAGGCTGTAAATTTATCCACTATCAGTGAGGTACAAAAGGACCGATGAAAGATCAACTTTTCAGCAGCCATTTCAATTGGGTAGTTGAAAGAAGGTCTTTCAAAAATTCCTTTGTTCGGGACAAAGAAATTTTTGAAAGGATTTCATTCTACTTGCTGGAAATAGGTGCTGAAAGTCGACCTTTCAGCCGTCCTTTCTCACCTCTCTGATAGTGGTCTCTGAAACGGCCACTGATTGTTCATCTTTCAGCAACAGTTTTGCACCGACAGGAAAGTCCAATTTTCTGTTGATTTGATTTGACTACAGAATTATGGACCTTCAGTTTACAAAAGACGGGCACTGATCAAAGAGGTACATTGCATCCTTAAGGAAACAAGATGGTACTAGTAAGATGTGAGTCGACGGTGTGCCAGATGATGAGCAGGAGACCTGGGAGAAGTACAGGAGCTCCTCGATTGCATTGAGAGCATCCTCGTGCAACCATTGCTCACCAAGGAGGCAGGATAATTTCCAGAGTGGAAGATCGACTACACAAAACCCGAAAATTGGGATGGGAAGCATTGAAAAGTGGTCCAATATGCGTGGTGAAACAAAGGGTATGGTCCCAAGATGGGATACGAGCGCACAAGCAGACTGAAGTCACTGAACTGCAATTTTGTTGTTGATCCGGCCCTGTTCAAACTCTGCCTGATGATGCCAGAGCGGCTTTTGATTAGACTTTTCAAAGATTTCTCCGAAAAGGTGGGTTTTTATTGAAAGCTGGGTTCCTCAGTAGAATAATGCCTCTGAGATGGCCACTGATTGTCCATGTTTCTGTGGCACTTTTGTACCAAAAAGAAAGCCCAATTTTCTATCAATTTGATTTGACTACAGAATCATGGAGTTTCAGTTTACATCTTGAAGATAATTCTTTGTACGGTGTGTGTGTTACATGTAGCGAAATAAGTTTGTCCGAATATACTACTTTTACCCCTGATGTACTATTTTGGACCCCGTAGTTGGCCACCCCCCCTAGTTGGCCATTTGGTAGCTAGCATTCCGAGCCTTGCCATTTATAACCTGGCATAATGAGGAATGGTGGTAGGACCCATGACGCATGCCTGAACCGAATTTGGAGTCAAAGTGATGAGTTGATGAAAAGTTACGACATGTCGGATCGGGCTCCGGAGCGTGTGAACATCACTTTCTTATTGCCAACGCGGCACGGCTTTCTTATCTCAGCTCCCTTTCAACCAATTCTTCACCATTCCGGGAATTCGTAGGCTCATTCTGTTCCCCTGGTCTTAGCGGATCATCTGCCACGATTCATGCTGTGGTTATGTGAGAAATTCCTTTGCTATCCTCCCTTGAAGGTACAGCTGCTTTTTTTGGGTGGCTCATATTGGCCGATGTCGTATAGGACGACACTGTGGGGCTACACATCTGGAATTTGGCACGAGAGTTTTTGGAATCTAATACTTCAATTTAGGATGTACTTCGAAATTTTATTTGCTCAGCTCCTTTCTCAGGGTAATGCTTTGCTGCAAACAACACAGTTTTAATTGTGTCAACAATGGGATTTTTTTGGTGTGCTCCAAGCACCTTGGTACAAAGTTATTAATACAAATATGTTGTATACCTTTCCCTTATGCTGTTTGAAGCCCAATTTGGGGCCCAGCAAGATTCCATCTTCAACTAGACACAGCATTGCTCAAGCGGCCTGAGTTCGGGCTTTTTCCCTGTCGGAGGAGCAGTTATTTACACCCCGCATATGGGCCGCATAAAGATTAATATGTGTTCTAATTGTGAATATATCCCCTAGGTGCGATTCCCGATGGCTCCGGTCGCCGAGTTCCAGCTTCAAAGCATGATTTGGGGAGGTGGCCAACTACCCTGTTATTTGGCCCTGTTGAACCGCCGTCCGAAGAAAATTCACTGCCAGGACAAATCTTCATATATTTGGGTGGTAGTAGGCTTAAACTCTTCGTAAGATGTCTGCTTTGCATCTGATATTGTCTTACCCATGTGGAACGACACCACAGGTTGATACTGAGTCATGAATGCTTAGGTGGCCAAGGAGTCCACGCCATTTTCGTCACTTCGTTACTTCGGCTAATGCTGTGAAACTTCGTAACTTTGATTGTAAATCTGCGAAAGTTCGTGAGTTTGTTGGCTTTCTATGAAACTTCGTGAGTTGGTATTCTGGGCTTGTTGAACGACGCCCCCTCGGCACATCACGGAGTGATGGGGTGCCGAGTTGGCCGGTTAGGTTTGGGTTAGTGGTTGGAGGTTAGTGGTTTGGGTTAGCAGGTTAGAGTTAGTGGTTAGAGGTTAGAGGTTAGAGTTGTTGGTTAGAGGCTAGAGGTTAGTGGTTAGGGTTAGCGGTTAGTGTTAGGACGAGGGATCTATATAAAAAAACACACCCCGGCTTGTGTGAAGGAACACTGATGGCCGGTGTTCCGAGTTCTTGAAGGCGCCGAGCGGAACCCACGAACTTTCGCAGAAACCAGGCAAAGTGACGAAGATTCTCAATTTTCCATCAAAGTCACGAAGATTCACAACGCTACGCGGAGTAACGAAGTGACGAAGATGGGTACGACTCGTGGCCAAGTACGGGGTCGAAAATAGTACCTGTTTCTACGCACCCTGGGATGGAATGCTGGTCGCATTTTTGGCCTTTTGCCTCTCGGAAAAATCTGGGATATGTGTTCATACTATGGGCATCCCCATGCCAGTTTTAGGCTCAATTATTGGGCTACAATGTGGAAAGACAATGAAACAGAACATTTCCGATGGACTTTTCCCACAAAACGCCTGCCAAAGCCTATTCCACCAGGTCCTGGTTCATATCTTCTACACCACAAGTCTGAAAATCTGAAAATATTTGAGGCCATAGAAAGGACACGAATCAGCTCACGACCAGGTGCCGAGAGCAATCTGGCCGGTATGCACAAAGCTACAAAGTCACGGACAGAAGGGGGGCTAGAATAGTACTGGAGGATGTGGACCAGGAGGAGCCATAAAACATATCGCCGGATTTGATGAATGCATGAAGTTTGATTCCACAATACCTATCTCGTTGTCTCACCGCGGGACGAACGCCACCCCTCGGCTCGCCGGATTGTGAATTCCTGTGCCGAGGGAACGCAACAATTCAATTCACGCCTCGTAAGTTAGCAACTGATATTCAGCAAGACGCATATGTACATGCACCAAGAAGAGAAGTACTCCCCCCATCCCCATCCCCATCCCAATCGTCCGGCCGGAGAAACAAGAGTTGGAGAGAAGGCGATTAGGCCAGGGGCGTGCGGTCGATCGCCGAGTTGCGGAAGCTGCTCTTGTCCTGCATCGAGTCTGCGGTTGTTTGGGCGATGCGTCAGCGTTCGGTAAGTCGACGGGGCGGATGAATGAATGAAAGCGAGGAATCGAATTGAATGGGAGGAGCGACGGATGGGGACGAGAAAAAATCAAGGCAACAACATCGAATGTGATAACGGGATGCGAGGAAAGCTGGGAAGGGGAAACAAGAGAAGGCGCTGGATCGAAGCAAGGAGAAGAGACGGAGAGTGAAGGCACCACGCGAAGCACGCACAGAGGCAAGAAAGACAGACGCACCGTTATTCGACTTGTACTCCATCACCGTGCTCGCGGGGATGTTGAGCACCTGGCGCAGCGTGTCGCGTATCCTCTCGCGCACCCTTACGTCCTGGTCGACGCGGTTCCACAGCGAGATGATGTCCTCGCTCTGCCGCACGCTGATCGTGCACCCACAGATCTCGGGGAACGCGTCGCCATCCTGCTCGTCATCTGCGTCGGCGTCGGCGGATGCGGATGCGCCCGGATCGCTCCCGTCTTCCCAGCTCTCGCGCGTGCCTTCGTCTGCGCCAATCAGATCAAAGAAGGGAAGGCAAGATTAGCGCGCACCCGGCGTCCGGCAGTCGGCAAACATATCCCCCACGACGGCGCACAGCAGCGCCTCCCACACGCGGTCCGCGACGCCCTTGCGCAGGCGCACGATCCACTTGCCGCCACTTATATTCAGCGGGTCTTCCCAGACGGGGCGCGTAATGCCCGCGTGGAAGAGGAGGTAGTCTGTTGTCGGGGTGAGCGCGGAGGGCGCGGTGAGGTGCGTGTGGAGTGCCCAGAAGGACTCGACCTAAGTGTGGATCTCAGAAGTGCTGTACAGGTGGATTAGCAAGTGGACGCACGCTGCTAAACGCCGCGACGCGCTTGATGCCCTCCTCGTAGCTGATTATCTTGTTCCCCGGCGCGCGCTGCTGCCGGAACCAGAACACCCATCTAAAAATCATATCACATCACAAAACCGTTAACTCGTCCAAAGACTCACGTATTTCGCAGCGGATGCACGCTCGGCGCGACCTCGCCCTCCTCCTCCCATGCCTCCACGTGCGCGTGCGCGTGCGCCTCCACGGACGTCGAGAAGTGCTTGGACGTCGAGCGCGCGCGGCCCTGAAGCGGCTGTGATCCTTGTGGTCCTTGTGGTCCTTGTGGCTGCGCCTGGGTCTGCGTCTGCGTTTGTGGCGCGGGGGCGGGGGCGGATGCGGAAGAGATGGCGAGGAAGCGGGACTGGCTCGAGTGGTTCGAGAAGTAGCTCATCCAAGGCCCGCGCGGGATGCTTATGACGAGAAGAGGGCTAAGATGCCGTTATATGCGTGTGTGTGGCGCGGGCGTTGATCGCGGCTTGTTCCGAACCACCGTGGCCTTCTGAAACTGGCTCGGCCAGCTCGGTCACAAAAGGGAATCCCGCCTCAAATTTCCTCTGTCAGCGGCCATATGTTCTGACCACGATCCCGTACACGACATTTTACCACTAACGCAGTCTTCGGCGTCTGTGCCCAAGGACTCCGCTTGCGAAGCTCGCGAAGTTAGTGCAGTCGACTTTGGTACCCTTCGTGGTCGGCTTATTTAAATATCTGGTTCGTCTTCAATCCGCCCTTCAATTTTCAGTCGTGTTCTATCTCTGCCGTGCACCACCTCTTATAATTAACGCAGTCCTCGGCGTCCGACGCATCTGCCAGCAAGCCAATCCTTTGATCCTCGTTGCATAGGGTGATTCAATTCAGTATATACTACAAACTTCCCGGGCTGACTAGGATCACTAATGCAGTCTTGACAAGCGGCCTGACGCGGTATCCGTGGACATTGTGCGCTGACGCCGGAGTTGTATGACGAAGACAAAAGGTGTTTTGCCACTACTACTGATGCACATCCGAATCACGGGCGTCATCAGTCCCATCCCCCCTCCACCCTCCCCTCCTACGACCCAACTTACGAGGGAATTGCACGTACCAAGTAATGAGACTTTACCTCCCGGGTTCCCAAACTGTCTTCTCCTCGACTGCTGTCCAGTCTAGCCTCTCGTAGACGGACGCTTCAAGATTGACCTCGCACCTCGA
The DNA here is from genome assembly GCA_029448575.1 of Mycena maculata. Lineage (NCBI taxonomy): Eukaryota > Fungi > Basidiomycota > Agaricomycetes > Agaricales > Mycenaceae > Mycena > Mycena maculata. Next base: position 38,294 of record JARJLG010000224.1, on the reverse strand, counting down.
TTGACACTGGGTGTGGTACCCAAGATCTGCGAGATGATATGATTTTGATGTCCCTGTTCATCCACATCCACACCCCTTACAACCACAATTCGTAGCTGTGCAGTGCATTCTACGAATGTATGCTATATGACAAAGGATGCCTGCACGTAACTTCTACCTCTCCCCTTCCATCCCACTCTTTATGTTTCCTGCGCAGGACCTCGCCGAAAGTGAGGACTTCGATTCCACTCAAGTTGGGCTCTACATCCTCGCAGTAAGTTCCGTGCAACTCGTCCTCGAATCACAGCTGACGGCCGCCTTGTTGTCCAATGAACAGGGCGAGGTTCTCCTCAAGTCCACGCCATTCTCGTCACTTGATTACTTCGGCTAATGTTGCGAAACTTCGTAACTTTGATGTGTACATTTGTGAAAGTTTGTGAGTTTGACGGCTTTCTGTGAATCTTCGTGAGTTAGTATTTTGTCGAACGGCGACTGCTCGGCACACCACAGATTGATGGATATGCCGAGTTGGCCGCTCAGGTCCAGTTAGAGGTTTGGGGTTAGTGGTTTGGGTTAGGAGGTTTGGGTTAGCGGTTACTGGTTAGGGTGGTTAGGGTTCAGTGGTTAGTGGCCAGTGGTTAGTGTTAGTTTTAGTGTTAGGGCGAGGGATCTGTATAAAAAAACACTCTCAGCGGGACCGTGCCATGTAATCCTACCTACCCACCCACGAGATAGAGTATCACATTTTCGTGAATCTTTCGTCAAAATTCGGACGCATCGAATACAAACTTACATTTCTACTTCTTGGCACATCCCGAGCAAGCCGCATTCTTTGTTTTATCTGCTCTCACGCCATTCGACGAATCCCTGACAGAATCACAACTCGAACTTCTCCCCAATCAGTTTTTCCGTGAGCGCCCACAGCGTCGCTGCCTTTGCCTGCGAGACCGATGAATCATCCAGAAAAGACAAAAAATTGAAAATTGAGCGAAAACGAAAAAGAGGGATGCGAATGTAAATGAAAGGAGAGGACGAAACGAAAACAGCTGAAGGGACGGGAAGAACGAAAGGAAGGGAGGAAGGAGGGGAGACGTACCGGGTCCGTGCTATTCGCGCTGATCTTGTCGTTCGCCGCCATGCCGTCCCACAGGTATGCGCCAGGTTGGTCTGCCGCATAAAACGGGGTTAGCGTTAGAAGATGCAAACGGAAGAGCGAAAGGGACTGACCATCGAGACGGGTGTCGAAGGACGCCGCGACCGTCCTAACAAATGTTAATGTGGGCATGTGGGTTAGGGATAATTCAGCGCACGTCGCGGCCCCCTGCGGGATCGTCTTCCACTCGAACTTGGCGGGATTGGGCTTCCCGTCGGGGGTGAGGATGCCTGTGGGTTGGGTACACGCAGTCCCGCAATCAGGATAAAAAAGAAAGAATGAGGACGAGAATGACGCACCCGCTGCGATGAACCAATCCTTCGACTCCTCGCGCTGCTGGATATTCGTGAATATACCTGGAACCATCGTGCGTCCCCTGAGACACAGTTTATGCGTGGAGGGAGTAAATGCACGCACCTCCGGGATGCAAGCTGTACGCGTTGATCTTCCCTTGCGCGCGGCGCGAGAGCTCAGTGGCTGTGAGGATATTCGCAGACTTGGCCCAGTTGTAGCTGTCGCCGAAGCTGCACTTCTCCGCCGTCGGGTGTTCCATCGCGTCGAAATCGATCGGAGTGCCGAACGCCTCGGCCGCGCTGGATACAAACACGACGCGGGGGGTATAGGAGGTGCTACCCGCCGCGAGCAGCTTGGGGAGGACCAATTTGGTGAAGAGGAACGGCCCCAGGTGGTCTGTGGCCATTTGGGACTCGAACTTGTCTTCGGTCAGCTTGAACGGGCCGAGGCCGCCGGCGGCGTTGTGGATGAGGACCTGTTCGGGCGGGGCACGGTTAAAAATGAAATAGCGAATATTGAGGGCGCGGCGAACATGGAGGGGCTCCGCGTAGGCGTTGACCTCTGCAGCGGCGCGGCGGACAGAGGCGAGGGAGGACAGATCAACGGTCAACAAGCGGATATTCGCATGCGGCGTCTCCTTCTTGATCTCGTCCTCCGAAAGTTTGAGTCTGCGGTGACAACGTTCAGCACCGTTGGCGCAGGGATCAAACCGCGTACCGCTCAGGACTGTAGCTCGCGAGAATCAAGAGGTTGGGCGCATACTTGGCGATGACGCGCGCGGCCTCGAAACCAATCCCGCCGATGCTCGTGCCAGTGATTAAGACTGCGTACGATGCTTAAGACGAGCAGGACACAGGTATCAGGTATGGATAGGCTCGGTTACCATTTTTGCCCTTGATTTGGTTAGCGAAGACGGCTGCGACTTCTTCAGCGGTTGTGGTGGATGTGAACGTGGGGAGCGACATGATAAGTCAAGGAGGGCACACGCGTCGTTTATAATACAGTGGTTCTATCAATCGGATCTGTCAGCACTTCTCCATGGGGGTCGCATTAATAAGGCGCAGTGCTCGGAACAGAAATATACGTCGTCCGATTCGCAGACGTAAAGCGTTCTTCGTTTCTCGTGGAAGTTGAGGTTGCGCTTTAGGAGATCTGGGTGCTCGCTTTTTACCCCAAAACAAGGGAATCGATCGGAAGACGGCTTCGCGCATCATCCAAACATTGTTATGCCAATTTCGTAAGATGATACAAATGAACAGAGTGTTTGGAGACCAATGAGCGGCTAAAAATCCTCCGTTGGCCATGTATCCCAGAAATTGAGTGAGGTAGGTAGGTAGGTAGTATTACACGTGAGAATTGCAAGAGAATCGATCGGAAGACCGCCGGCAGTAATTTCGCAGTTGTGCATCATCCAAACATCATGCCGGCTTCATAAGTCATTGGTAAGACATCACGAAAACCGGGAAAGAATTGCGATGCTTTGCATACCCTTGTAAACGTCCCAATCGGGAAAATCCATTATAAAGCATCACCAAGCATATGAGATTCCGCATGCTCATAGATTGAACCTCGGATATTACAAACCTCACTTGGGGTGTGGGCCGTGGAACAGCCCGGCAAAACTCGTACTTATATTTTTTTAAAATGAGATATCCGTGTGACCGGAAACTCCCAAAATCTCAAACCAGGATCCTGGTATATCGAGGGGACCTTCAATTAATTAATTTATAAGCAACACATAAACACCAGAGAAAGAGGAACAGGCAATCAGAAGCTTGATTGTCAATTCCACTACATTTATGTTGCAGGTGTAGTGAGCAGGGGAAACAAATGCATGCCATTAAAAAGTGCAAAAAAAGCATCTGATCATTTGATGACCTGTGCTCGAGTCAGATGAGGGATGGGTACTGGATACTGGAGTGCAGAACATGAAGTGTCCAGGTATTGTTCCCTTCTCCGTAGACATGGGTATCGGACAACTTTATAGTAGACAGATATGACCCATGATACCTACAGTGGCGATGAAAAGTTCTGCATGCGGGCAGATTTAGCGTATACAGCTAAATATAGGCATGAAATCGAAAAACGTTTGGTGAGGGAGATGTAGTGTAGGATGTTCTTAGTGACTGCGAAAAAGAATCGGGGCATTCAGATATCATCTGGTAGAGCAGCGAATTGATTACTTCAAAACACCATCAGTCACAATGTCACATCAACATGTTTCTCCACGAACCACCACCAAACCGTGTTCGTCTCACCATTTTCGTCGTCCAGAACATCGTCCGAGGGCTCATTATCCACTTCTAGACACTTCCTATGCACCCCCACGAAGCAATCATGTGTCCTGCGGATGCACGACAAAGAAAACATGGATTTTCAAGAATTGGCAATGAACTCGGGTTCAATCGATCCACCACATCCCGGAACTATTGCCAGGTTATCCGAACCGGTGATCCCTACCACTACGCCCCCAAATCCGGACGCCCACGTCAATTCACGGGCCGTGACATGCACCACACCGTCAGAATGATTGACACGGGTGAAGCACGCGACGGTGAAGACGTCTGCCAGGCACTTTTCCCCACTCCTCCAGTCTCCAGTCCGCCAGGCTCTTTGTCAGGACGGCCAGAACGGTCGTGTGCGTCGCGCGAAGCTGCTACTCAGCAAGGCTCACATTCAGAAGTGATATGTGTGTGCGGAAGACATGTGCAATGTGTCGGCAGATGACTTTCGCGATGTCATCTTCTCTGATGAATCAAAATTCAACCTTTTTGGGTCCGATGGGAAGCAATATTGTCGCAGAAGGCCTGGCGAAGAGTTGGAACCACGGAACGTCAAGAAAACCGTGAAGCATGGCGGAGGGAGTATCATGGTTTGGGGGTGTGTCAAGGGGCGACCACTAAAATTATCCGTGAAATCGACCCATCCTATGTTCTACTATTTGGCTTTTGATGCGATGTCAGTGGGGAGCAGCCGGCCATCAATTGTCACGCTAATGTCACACTCTAACATAGACACGGTCTAAACTTGGTCTAAACCAAGACGCGTTTGAAATCGAGACGTCCCAACTGGTTATCTAGTTATAGTTCTGTATCAGTCATATGCCTCACCGGTCCGGCATACTGCATGGTCATCAATCAACAGAAGTTCACCCTGGGAACGGCGAGTGGGGTATATCAATGTCTCTTATCGGCCAATCTTCTTCCCTGTTTCCTTGTTTCCTCCCTCTCCTCCCATGACTTGCAAGGTCTTAGAGGTGACTTCTCCAGTAACCATACACCTGGTGGACCCTACTGGCTGAGTTGTGACAAGAATTGATCCGAAAACCAAGATTCACCATGTTACCTGTGATCTGTGTGGGATTGAGATTCCAATGACTGTATCGGCGAACAGATTCAGCTTCCTGAAACACCGAAATAGCGATCTTTGCAGGAGACAATCAGGGAACAGTGTAAGTAAAGTAAATGCACATGCCGAGAATAAGTATTAGTTTAACTATCTTCTAGGCTCAATCTCGGTTGCAGATGCCCTTGGTTTTCGTAGGACTTCCGATTTCCTCTGATTCCAACGCAGCGGCACGGTGGGCCTTCCGGTCCTCTGATTTAATATCCATGTAGGTTGTGAGTGAGAGAGATGAGAGATGTGCTTCTACCACAGAATGCACTTATAACGAGCGATGCCGCACGCTAAACGCGCGACTTGCGCATGTCTACTAAAATTAAACCGCGTCGTGACATATAATTGATGGCCGGCTGCTCCCCGCTGACATCGCATCAAAAGCCAAATAGTAGAACATAGGATGGGTCGATTTCACGGATAATTTTAGTGGTCGCCCCTTGGGGTGTGTGACAGAACACGGACCGGGCCGGCTTCACTGTGTCGAGGGCCGCATGAATGCAGTGCAATACTGTCAGATTCTTGAGGAATCACTCCTGGGCATCCTCTCTGACTACAATCTCACTCTGGACAGCATCATTTTTCAGCAGGATGGTGATCCGAAGCACACATCAGACCGTGCGTACACATGGTTTGCCGACAATGACATCAAAATCCTTTGATGGGCGCCATCTTCCCCCGATATGAACATTAGGGAGCATGCATGGGAGCAGCTGGATCGTCAAGTGTGCCGCCGCGAGGTGCTACCAACGAATTGTGATGAGTTGTGGGCGGCTTTACAGGAGGAATGGGCAAATCTGGACATGGCCTATATTAACCACTTGTACGATTCCCTACCTGCCAGGGTGCAGGCTCTGTATGATGCCAAGGGTGAATACACCAAGTACTAATTTAATTGGAATTTTTGGAGCCAGCCTTCTTGAGAACTTCGGCCATTTCGAGACCACTTTGTTGTTGTTTGACTAAGCTACTGGTACATTTTGATCCAATTAATTCACTGCTCCACCAGATAATATCTGAATGCCCCAATTCTTTTTTACAGTTACTAAGAACATCCTACACTACATCTCCCTCACCAAAAGTTTTTCGATTTCATGCCTATATTTAGATGTATACGCTAAATCTGCCCGTGTGCAGAACTTTTCATCGCCACTGTAAATAGGGTCATTCACAATAATCCCTTTTCTCCCTTTTCTCTCCTTTTTGCTGTCAATTTTCACCGAGTTTTTTTTTCCTTTTCCACTTAGAGGGGTAAGAAGGATCCAGATCCAAAAAAATCAGGTTTCCATGTCCAAAGTTGGATGAAAACCAGAAAAAAATGAGGGATAAGTGGAACAAAAATGAGTTACTGTGAACGGGTGAGCAAGGGGATTTTGAAAAAAGGGAGAAAAGCTACCCCAGCATCTGGACAAGCTGGTGTCAAGTTTTAGAGGCAATAATTAACTAAAAAAAAAGACCAACCGAAAAAAGGAATCTAGTCACCAGGTTCGAACCAACGCCTGTGGACGTCAGAAGTACGCTCGGCATTGGCCGATAGCACAGCCACTATGCAGTCACAAAAATTCTAATGGAGTATCTGAAAAACCCTTCAACACAGCCACTATTTCCCTTGTACTATAAAATCGTAACTGATAATTCACGCAGCTAGTGAAACGGCCATGTAAACTTTAGAAAAGAACGAGAACTTATTACATAAGTACTCGTAACCAGCTTGGTGGTGTTTACCAAACGCCACCGAGCTGGTGAGGATTTACCTACCACTGCATACCTTTGTATTGCATCGTCTCGATGCTGGACGCTACAGGCCTATTGCCGTCCAAATCTTTCACACAAAGATGTAATAAGAAAACAATGATATTGAGCTACATAAAATAAACGAGACGAAGAAGCTGGTGACCACAGCCGGAGTAAAAAAGACTCAAGGCCAAGGTGGAAAACCAAGACAACTCCGGAAATTGCTTGGAAATGTCTTTTTGAGGAAACACAGTGCTTGAGGGAAACAACCAGGCCTTGAGGGTATGGCGAGCAACGTGGTTCGGAAACATTCAGCGCGAGAAGCTATTGAAGCTGGTCTTGGGACACATGCACGAATGCGGCTTGAAACTTGAGAATGCGGTGTTCAGGGCAGGATACCGATATTGGACTTGACATTTTGAAATGGCTTGGTGAGTCTTGATCGCCGCTTGCGACGAAGCAACGATGAAGGGCAATATTTCAGTTAAGTACTTGAGGTTACTTGAGGAGACAAGCGGGGACAATGATTCGAGTCGAGAGACTTGAAGACGAAACGAGACATGAAGTCGAGACCGTCGAGGCGGCCGCATGATACATTGATAGCCCCGGGGGCAGCTGGAGCGGCTATCCAGAAACGTACTTGAGTTGTGGTCATTTCTTGCAAGATTTGCGAAGGTGAGGAACAAACGACGGCAGGGAGAGAGAGCGACGATCATGGTGGGGAAAGAAGGAGTGCCATCATTATCAACCAAATCCATCAACTAGTCATGCGGCGATTTTGATGCGCACGGACCATGTCAGCTGTCTGAAACGTTTCAGGCCCCGCCCGCGTTTGAAGGATTCAGATGAGGAGGGGAGAGTCAAAGGGCAAAAATGTGATCTAATTCAAGGAAGAGGGTCATTCAACGTGAAGTCTTGGGGAAGTCTGACTCAGATGAACATCAATATTTAGTAATTCACCCCCCCTCGGCCGGCGTATCTTCCAAGAACAAATTAAACAGCTTAGTCTAGTACCTGGGGGGTCATGAGCTTGAATCCATATTTTCCCATCTTGTATTCGGGCGACAATGTATTTATTCTGCCTGTATGTTCGATGTCAGCCAAACCCACCAACATCGTGTTAGTGAAAGGCCAATCCAATGCCGAGCTGATAATACCTGGCAAACCTCCACCAAGACGGTCTGAGGTTTGCAAGGGTCAGTGCTGATTCCTTGACCGGCAAAACTAAGCACAGGCACAAATGCCATTCTGCCAAGGTAATAGTATGTAGATCACCACCTGCTTGGCATGTGCTTGTTGATATCACCTGGCATCACCAGAATCTCCCACTTTTGGTGATGAAACAGATGCGCGGATATGATTCCCGTGGAACCTGTTGGGAGAAAGGAGGAGCCAAGGAGGAGCGTGCAACAATGCCCGTGTGTTGCCCGTGTGTGGCTCTATTGGTCCTGATCGCGGCGATGGCCGAGTTTCAACTGTGATAAGATAAGAAAAATGAAACGAGACGACACAATAGTTCATTCGGGTAGACCCCGACGTGTCGCGGCAAAAAAAAATTAATTAAGTTTGGATAATTAGATGCTTTTTAGTGCCATTCAGAGCGATGAAACAAACATCGGGGACCCGCCTCCAAACTTCACAGGTGCTTCTGAATTTTCACTTTTTGACTGGAAAACTCAACAAGTGCCTGACCTCTCATCCGGAACACATTCCATTTCCCATTACGGTGGTAGTGGTGTCAGAACCCATTTTTGTGAGCCAAATATCAGAATCTATGCAAAGTGCGAGGGGTTAAGCTACGTGTAGAGCACACCAGATATGTAGGTCCGTGTAAATTCGCACGGAGAGGCAAAGGACCATTTCAAGAGAGTCCAAAGTAGGTGTCCTGACCCTCAGATTTTCGCATCCGGGATTACCTTCGATCTGTCTGGACACTGGGCAGCGAGCTCGTCGATTTTCTTGAGCTGCCCGGGGAAAAACGTGTGAGACAGTGTGAGCCTCGGAGTGGAGTGCGGGATTGGCACCTGAAGGGGAGACAGAATGAATCTCATTCATGCACTAGCTTAGTGAATGTGCCGTAGGGTCCACACACGTCCACACTTCTCGACTTGACGCAAATGTCCATAAACACACAACTCATTGTATGACATGCTATCACGATGTCAGTCTGACCAGCAACGTGAGGATGTAGGTCTATGAAATTCCGCTCACCGCATCGCTCTGGAGATTTGTATCGGTGATGGGCTCCAATTCCACAATTATCTGGGAAGCTATGAATATAATTAACTCGGAGTTCGCCCAGGGAAAAATCATGACAGATACCTCTTCAGGAGTGGGAGATTGAAGGTGGTGTCAGTGCAGGCAATGAAGTTCCTGATGTCGGTCTTGTTGAGTGCACCAATAGGATTTATATGCGCTGCAAGCCGGTAAGTAGCAGAGACGCACCAGAAGAGCACTCACGTTTGGTGAGATTGCCTCGAAGACTGTTGAGCACGTTTCAGTGGCCATCATCTATGCTGTTTGCGTCATAGGTATCTTTCGTCGACATTGACGCTACCGAGAACCAGAAGACTGCCCTCCCTTCCGAGCCCCAGGCAGGATCTGAGCGAACATGTAGGCGAGAACCATCCACAGTCTGGCCTGAACAGGACCATTCAGTTGTCATGATGTTGGACCGGAGGGATGCGGGCCTTACCTGAATATTTTGCAACACCAGATTCTCCGCCGTTTTTCCTCCCGTGGACACCGTGACGGAAGCGAGGCATCTTTCCCGTTACGAAGATTAAAAGTCCGTCATCAAGGTGACGAGGGTGTCCATATTCAAGTCAACATGGTAACTGTTGGCGTGAACAATGCAAACTTATACAATGGTGTACTGACACTTACCTCCCAATGGCCTCTGCCAAATCTTTGTCACGCTGACACGTCTCTGCACCGGAATTTGTGGTCCCCATGTAACACGTGTGGAAGATCCTGCCCACTGACTCGCGGGGATACAGAGGGACATAGGTTGTCAGTGATGTGCTGGTCTGTAGGAGATGAGTGAATATCTGCGGGAGCAAACCTCCTTTGCCAGCGGCCTCCGCCACAATCCAACACATCAAGAATACAATCACTACCGTGGAACAGCTGTCGATGCCGCTGCTCAAAGGGATAAAATAGTCCTGTCCTTGCGACCTCCGCAAGTAATCCCACAGCCAACAAGCGGGACCCAGGCTGGAGATAAGCGGTCAGAATGCAAGTTGCAAGCTCGCGTCAAAAAGACTTGCACTATTTCCTGCCCTGACATGAAGAAGTGAACATGCCAGGACAGGGGTCAATCAGCACCAACTTTGAAATCCAAGGCCGATTGGTTCAAGGAGCCGTGAGCGGATAGAAAGATCAATGCAATCTGGGACCATATTGGTGTACCATCTAGTAAATGGTAAATGGACGGCAAGGAGGGGTATGCCTAGACTCGTTACCAGTCTGCGCTACAGCATTTGAGGTACTGCAAGCAGTTTGCCGCAGGCAGACTGGTACATCAAACTTTTTCCTTCTCTCATGTTCTGGGCTGGATTTCAAGGCAGAGTGAAACTCAAAAGACAAACAAGGTCTCTTCAGATTTTTTTTGATGGCCTACCGGGATGGTGCACGAAACGTCCGAGTTTACTTGGGAAATGATGGCATTTGGAAATGCGTCTGATGGCCGTGATCGGCGCCACTCAAACGGCTTGCTCAGACCAATTGTTTGTCCCGAGTTGTACCGGTCTGCCTGCGGCAACAAGATGCCGTGCAGACGGGTTACAAGTTTACGGTATGCCGAGGGCGAGTACTTAAATGACCGCAATCAATACCGGGGGCGCAATCGGCCAGCAGGTGTCGGATCATGATCAGTGGACGGCACAATTGCGGAACAGAGCCAACATGCCGCTGATAATTTGATGGAAGAAATGGTGAATGTGCATCGTAAAGGCGTAAACGCGAACCGAGGAATCTAAGACTACATAATCTCGACTTCCTATTATACCGATCAGGGAACTGACAAGCACAACAAACGAGGTATGAATTGTTGTAGGCTACGTAGCGTCTGTTTATAAGAGACTACTTGACGCTCCCACCATCCCCAGACAACAAACAAGGAAAATCCTGGAGGACGTGTCAGTGCAGGTCTGTTTGGTTTACATCACTGCCAAGCCGTGCGAAGTACCTCCTCATTACCATCAATCCCGAGCGAGAATCGGCGAATTGGTACTCAGGAATGACCGCAATTCAAGGAAACCGATTATGAAGACTGATTCAATTGAATGATCCGATAGAGAATTGGCGGATTCGAGATCGACAGGTAAGATCCCGGCGATGCTGACTGCAGGGCTTTATGCACCCACGAATAGAAACTTGAATGCCCGTAGTATAAACGTGGGCCAGAAAACTTTCAACCAAACACCATCATCAATGTCGCAGCTCTTCCAACCTATCACCATCGGCCGCCTCTCACTCGCACACCACGTTGTGCTCTGCCCGCTCAGGCGGTTCAAGGCCGACGCGCAGCACGTCCCGCTGCTCCCCCTGGTTAAGGAGTACTACACGCAGCGCGGGAGCACGCCCGGCACGCTCCTCATCAGCGAGTCGACGCTCATCGCCGCGAAAGCGGGTAGCTTCCCGAACATGCTGGGGATATGGAGCGAAGATCAGATTAACGCGCCAAAGCCGAGATTGAGCAGCTTTCGGCTCTTCGGCCTTCTCGGCTTTCAGGATGATAAGGGTTATAAAGCCCTTATCAACCTCTCGGACTGATATTAAGGGCTTATCTTATATTAAAATAAGGGCTTATTATTGATAACCCTTATCATTATCATGCAACACTGCGCGCGGCGCGAGAATGACATGGCGAAGTTGATCCGCCCAATCCGGCTGCACGCGGCAGGGTGCACAGGCCACGCCGATCGCGCAACAGTTCATCAGTTCATCTTTCATCATCAACGATGACCGATCAATTGCAAATTGCCATCATTGACTCCCCTCCTTTGGACTTTCACGATAACGAGACGAGCTCTCCATCCAAATGACCAATGCACAGGCTCTGTGCTTCTGCGGTAAACCCGCCGGCAATCGGTGTGCTGCTTGCAAGACCGGTGAGCCGTATCCGCATAGTCGATCAAATCTGATTCAGATTCTTGTCTTTCTTGTCTCCCTCTCAGTCGCTTACTGCTCGCAAGAATGCCAGCGCCGTGTGTTTTTCACCGCTCTACAAAACCTTGCAATTGAATCCGGGACAGGTGACTGGAAAGCGCACAAAATTCAGTGTAAATCCGCCACGACCCAGCGGCACGCGAACGTGCCCCAAGTAGGGTCCCCGAGCCAAATTGAAGAGCTCGAGCGTATCGTCTTGAGAACCGGATTTCTTGCTGCGTGTGTGGCAGCGGGCCTTGATCCTACTTTGGTCCACGGTGCTGGGTCCGTTTCTCCTACGCTTCATCCCGCACCATTTGACACTAGTGCCAGTGGGATAGATCTATACGATGGCCCCACATCATTTTGGCGCCTCGATGCGCCGATCCAGAAACGCTGGGAGGCGGAGGCCCGCACATATAACGAAGCTTCCAAGCGCTTTTGGATGGGATACTTTTCCCCGATAACGTAGGTCAAATTCAGGGGCGACGTGTCTCTCGTTTTAACGGTCTGTGATACAGTGATTCGAGAGTATGGATCGATGTCGTTCTGGACGTTGTTCTGAATGCCAGACTTCCCGGCGAAAATGGGATGTGGCGGGCTAACGTGCATATGACTCTGGGCCGTCCGCACTGCCAGAACATCTCATTCATCGTGATCTGCCAGGCCCACGCAAAACTTCTCGCCGGCCTCTTTCCCCACCTATCCAGCTTCTCGCATGCACAAAACAGCACTCTCCTGGATATCTTTTGCAGCCTGAGCTGGGCCACGAATGACTCGGACGTTTTCCGCCGCGCAAAACTTGACGCCGAAATCCTCTTTGCACACGGGGAGCCCACTTCTGATCTCATCGCACAACTTGTCGCCCGGTGCCTGGCCCCAGCGCGCACCCGCGTGGAGCTCACCTCACTTCTCCAGTGGGTAGCGCTGCCAATCCAGACGTACCACCCCGACCGCGCAGGAACGCACATCCTCGACCTCGCGCTGGTGATAGCCAGCCCGTGGAGCCCGGGTCCTATGGACCTGGAAGGTCGCAGAATTCCTGGGGAAAAGATTCTTCAGGTGTGCTCACCTGCCTCTCCTTCCCACCCCCAGCAGTGAATAACGGTCCACGGATTGTAGATCGCCGATACATCGCCGGCCGCTTTCAAGCATCTTCTGCATGCCGTCGTACGCCTGTGCCGCGAACGCCTTGTCACCGCTCCCGCGCAAAATCTCCTCCGTATTTTTGAAACCTTTGGTGTCCAGATCGGCGACCCAGAGACGGACGGCGAAACGGACGCACTCGCATGGCTTTTCGTAGAGTTGCCTGAAGAAGACACGGAAAGCTCGAAGCGGCTGAGCCGCCTCTTAGAGGACGCCGACGAAGGCAGGTTAACACACTTTGGACTCATGGCAAAGGATGAATACGTCGAGGAACTGCGGCAGCCCACCCTTGCGGCGACTCGCAGATTGAAGGCGCTACAGCCTGCTTCAAGGCCGGCGGAGTAAGTACATCGATGCCTCACATACGCTCCGAAACACCTTCAAAAAGACACACGAATCGTACCCGAATATACCAGTGCTATTGGTGTTATGTGTGCATCCGAGATCCCGACACCTACAGGAGCCCGCCAGCGAAATGAGGTGTCTGGCCATATTGTTTTGTTTGGATTTTGGGGATCCGATTCTACTGGCCCCAATGCCCACCCAGCTGTATGGACGCTGAGCGGCAGAGTGACGGGTGGAAGTCTTTGCACATTACCTCAGTCTGACCGGACTGCAACGTATTGACAGCATCAGCATCGCATTTCTCTATGGACCCACATACAGCAGCTACGTGTCTCTTCCTCCGCTCAGTTTCAAAATGCACTACCTTGCTGCATTTGCAGTGAGTTCTGTTTCTCGTCCTGCGGTTCCGACATAACCTCAAGGTGCACGGTGTTATGTTGAAAACATACATGTTGCTAACTTCCACTAGCTCGTTGACAATGTCCCAGGAATGCGTCTTCTCCATCCGCTCGGCCTCGGCGCTCTCTTCCCTACAAGCTGGTGGAATCCTGGATTATTTTGGATATGGGAATGACGCCGAACATTCAGTAACCTCCTTTGTTTCGTTGCTCGGTCACAAATTCTTCATGCAGCTTTCTTTCATCAAACTCAGGATGTTATATCCATGGTGCCGCTCCTCGTGGGGGCCCCTCGCTTTTACGCATCTTCTCCCGACGTCATGAAACAATTGCTAAACAATGAACTGGAAACTCGGCTAATGAAACCGAACTGGCTGACATCCACCCTCCTGTGAGATTTCGTCCCATACCCCGGACGGTGCCTGCTTATATCCCGTAGATTATGGGGCGACAAATTATTTTCCGCTAATGGTGATATGTGGAAACGCCATCGGCGAATTCTGGCTCCGGCCTTCCCCGCCAAAACGTCAGGACGCCTTCCCAAAATAATCATTTAATTAGCTAATGCCGAAAGATCAGATACACCTTGGTAGTTTCCCAGACTGCTGCTGTATGCCAAGAGATGATCATTGCTGAAGCCTGGGACACAATGCATTCCATTGTTGTCAAAGATTTCAAGCGGTTCCCTCTCAAAGAGATTGCCCTCTACCCTAGACTTGTCAACTAATTGTGAGATCAAAGGTGGGATTGATAATAATTGCACGCTGTGGTTTCGGTCTGCGTCTACCATGGGAAAATGAGTCGAACGGAGAACATGGCCTGGACCTAGAGCATGCTCTTAGATACGTTGCTCGTACTCGGTACGCGCGTGTGCGTCTTCCTCCTTGGATTTACAAACTACGCTCAAACGGTGAGTCCTGTTCTCTAGATCTTCCCTAACCTTTTCGAACCCTGGGCATAGCGTCGACACATTTGAAAAGGTTTGGAAGACTCTTCGTTCATTCATGCGCGAAATTGTTCGCACGCGTCAAACGGAGCTCATTGGGACCCAATCCGACGACATATTCTCGCGTCTCGTCGCGGCCATGGACGGAGGGGGAGGTTAGGGCTTGAAGTGCTGTATCGACCGCTCGCTGCTTCTACGACCTTCTTGAGGCCCGGTTTAGATCGGAAATGCTTTCATGCTCATGTTCGGGGGCCATGATGAAGTGTTCTCTTGCAAAATACCTCACTTCTGGGACCTACACTCGACCCAAAAACTACCACCGGGGGCAAAAGCCAACGCACCTGGAATCCACATGCGTGAAACGCATGTGGTCCGGAGGTGGTTGACAGGTGTGATCAAAGAGCCTTTCAATTGACTTATTGTTCTGCTGAACAAAGTACAATATATTCTTTGATAAAATAGTACATAATAATTGTGTTCTTTAGACGTACTTAACTGTTCCTTTGAAGGTGTAAGTTTTGTGCACAACTCGTTTGTTGTGGCAAGCTGCGACATGACCACAATTGATGTGTGATGCATGCCGTGCAACCGAATGCATACATTCAATAGGGGCAGTCAGAGTAGACGATTCTGACGCGATTATGGTCAGTGATTATGGACGATTATAGATTTATTTAAAGCGTGGGATAACCACATCAAATCCATAATCGCCCATAATCGTGAATCGTGTATAATCGGCTCTGGAGCCGATTATACAAACGATTCTGGGCGATTCACGATTATGATTCTCTTCATCTCTGTTGACTCCTACGCTCTCATTTATGATCTTGCTGACCAACCTCAATCAAATTTATTTTTTCACCCCTCTTTCGCTCCTACTACATCCGTTCGACATATGGCTGATAAAGACTCAAAGTGGAAGGCCGCCATTTCTAAGAAGGCTCAAAATGCGGTCACAATTGCTGCTGCAGAGAGCAAGGAGGAAGAAGATGCCAAACCAGCCCGTGGACGTGGTCGCCTTGAGTAATGCTTTTGTGCGCCCTGGTCGTCGGTTGGCTGACGGCATGACGGTGTGCAGACGGGTCGATGATGACGGTGGCTATGCACACATTGAGGCGGGAGGAGGGATTTTCTGGTCCATAATCGGAGCATAATCGAAAATTAATCGGGAATCGGGGCGGTCAGAGCTGGGCACGATTATCCCACGATTATTCAGGATTATGGGTATTTAAAAAATCGATAATCACTTTATAATCGTTGCCATAATCATCTCAGAATCGCTCAGAATCGCTTACTCTGACTGCCCCTAATCCTCGGGATAACCCTTCTTTGTCCACATGGGGTGTTTTCATTGACTCCCGGGCCGTCTCGACTGCTCACTCACATTCTTTCACCAAGCTTCTATCGGGTTTCCTTCCTTATGAGGGGAGTCCAAACCATCTTCGTCACTTAGTTACTTCGGTTAGGAATGTGAAACTTTGTCACTTTGATGGGAATGTGTGAAAGTTTGTCATATTGCCTGGTTTCTGTGAAAGTTCGTCAGTTTGTATTCCGGGCTTGTCGAGCGGCAACTATTCGGCACATCTTATGAGGGCCCTATTTTCACATCTTAATAGCTGGGGGTATGTGTCTTGGGTCCTGTTCACTACCTCTGCTGACAGTTCAGCTTAGTGGGAATAGCCTAGAAGGTCCGCAGCGTGGATCAACGATATACAAGATGTGGCCCCCGCCAACATTCTTGTAGGCGGCACATTTAAATGACAAGCGGCACATTCAGATCAATGTGCAACCTCTGCGGTGCGTTCCATTTTGAGAATGTGCTGCCTTTTGCTAAGCCGTCGGTTCCGAGAATGTCACGTGTGTCAGCGGCTCCCTCCCACTTTCTTTCTCGTACCACCACCATCCCACGTAGACTGCCCCGACGCATCGCGAAGCGTGTCAATGGTAACAAAGCACACCCCCACCGAGCAGGACTTCCTTGATGATCTTCCGAGTTGGAAGTTGATGGAATTTCGGAATTATGTATGTCAAGTTGCGTCGCCACCCTGTTGACGCGCCGAAATGATAGATGCATACCCCGGCCTACATCATGTCCAACGCCGGCCGCTTTCTGGACCACGAATGGATTAATATTCCCACCTTGAGGGAATTTTTAGGCCGTGAACATCCCTGATGCTTCTTTGAAGCGCCGTTCTACTTCGTCCTGCCTCATTCGCATCGAAATCGAAGGTGCAGAGCGTCCGGCACCCTGGGCGCCCAACCTCTCCGTGAAAACAGAACTCCGGTCAACATCTCTCCCGCACAAAACTTTAGCTTCAGTCAAGATCCGCACCTCATATGTGGGAGGCCGAGAGGTTCTAGAGCTTTCCTCCGATTCGGAGCGTGAGGATTCCGATATCCAGGACATGTCTGGGAGCTGACTCGGGAGCCGTCTCGGTCATCGAGTATATATGATCCTCTGGATCAGATCGGTACATGCTTTCAATGCTCTGGCCAGTGGCCACTAGCATTTGATCTCAAAACGGGGTTTAGATGTTGATCATTCTGACAACGAATACCATCCTGTCGACACCGAGGGTGGCTTTAACTTACGTCTCATGCGTATCAAAACACCGGTAGGTTCCGACAATGAAAATCTTACCTCTGAACACGAAATCAATGCCTGGATTATTCCTTGTCGGGCAAGGAGATTTTGACGCAGCACTGACGTTTGACGCATGCAGCGTCAGTCTTGCGTCAAAAGTTGAACTAGATATATCTGGTATCCTGAAGCTCCCACCTTTCGCGGGCATCCTCCCGGGCTGTAGGTACATTGTTTAGCACAAGAATAACAGAAAGTTCGCATTGAAGACTTGAAAAATAGGTTGAAAAAGTCGTGTATACGTCAGTCAGCGTCAATGATGCGTCAATGTGACAGCGTCACATGCGTCAGTGCGCTGGTCTGCGCCGATTTTCTGCATCACTTCAGCGCCGCGCAGCGTCAATAAAGGATCGTTGGCCGGATCCGGATCAACTCCGTGTTAACGAGGTTACTGGTGAACAGTACATCACTCCTGTTTTGGCTGCGGACGTCGATGATCTTCGAAATGACCGATTGTTCAATGTGGTTGCCGAGCGGGCGTTAGCCGATCTAAAGGTGAGCCCTTCTTCGTGATATATGTCGAGATGGACTTTCATTCACACAGCACAAATCAGGACAACCGAAAGCTGCCCGGGCGGTCAAAGGGACTTGGGATGTTGACCTCCTCAAGGAGATGGCGAAGAAATCGTTCCTAAACCTCCGACCAGCGTGGAGGGCGCAGGTGGATGCGGAGGCAGCAGCTAGACAAGATCACAAGAAGCGTACCAATCGCAGAATTCAGCGTCGAGTAACTGTTTGTCTCCGTCCTCTACTGCATCCCGACCGGCACTCATTACTTTTCATAATGAGACAGAAAGCGAAAAACATCACTGGGGCGATCAGCAAGTATGCTGAAGATAACGGTGAAACACTGACTACCTGAACAGATGTGAAATGTAGTAAAATGTCTATCAATGCCTGAGCACTAACAAACACTAAACCAACACTAAACACCAATCCAAACAATCGAGTGGTGCGAGTACGGGGTTCCAACCAAGTATTAGGTTGATATTTGAACTAGATCTGGTAATAGCTATTTACGTGTAAATACTGAGAACGCTCCAATAGCCGATCCAGAGACTCTAATGGGGTCTAGACGAAGCAGAGAGAGGTTTTATCTCGATGGGGTGGTGTGGGGTAGTGCTTGGTAGTCAATAGACTCAAGACTTGTGATCCTTCAATGTTCTCAGCTGTAATATCTGTACCAATCCGTGTGCTTTCCCAAATCCTTATGAAACCCAATATGACCCAATACGACCCGATATGAAACCGATACGACCCGATACGATTCTGTTTCCTTAAGATTCTTTATGCGCACATAGATCCAACAACCAACAAATATATTTGACCAAGAATAACAGAAAGAACTAACAAGTTCCCAATGGTACTCCGAATGAATCCAAGGCTTCCCAAGCGACAATACCAGCTGAGCTGAGTACGTCTAGCAAGAAGGGGTGAATTCACTGGCTTTCCACTCGAAACCTGCTGGTATTTATACAGGAATTATACATCACATGATAAAAGAAATAAATACTACAATCAGTCCACTTCGGTATATACGGATAAACGGACCTGGCTATTTAAAGGTACATGCATCAAAGACCCGGTTAAACGGCTAAATAAGTGCTCTATCCCGAGAGCTGTGCGTCTATCTTTCTGTTTTAAGGTGTTGCCATCATATCTTGATGGACTTGTTATCTTTAGACGTGCCAAGTATAGCGTGTCCGGATAAATTGTGGTAGAGATTGTCTGGGCCAACCAGCTTAGCCTTATAGATAGACTGGCTGTCCTGTATCTCTGCCTGATGACACCTTTGTCACCCAACTATTCCCATGGTGCCCCAATTCAACCGAATGGTTTGGACCTTGATTTACATGTAAATACAATCTTTGATGATTTACGCGTAAATACACAGCAGGCTGATCCTGATAGTGTTACTGAATGTCCCTGAACGATTCCTGAGCTCTCCAAGGCATCCAGGCTCGTGTGATTAAAGTTACAGTGACTTAATATGTCACAAATGTCGAACTTGTGCTTGCAACTGCACCAACAACTCTGCTGATTTGATTTGACCTGCAATCTGGATCCCTTATGAATTCACAGTCTAGATGGATGGTATGTGTTATGTCCTTGATATATGACACTTTCCAAATGTCCCAATTCGATCGAATGGTTGAACATGGAATTACGTGAAATTCTATTGTAGCCCACCTGGCCGTTGACCCTCGTGGTATCGGTGACCAGGCAAGTCTATACAATGTAATCTCTTGTGAAGTGCCTTTAGCCAACAGTCCGGACCTCACTATGGCTCTCATTGTGGGCCAAGTAATAAATAAGCATTGTTCTACTTCAGTAAGTAGAACAAGAACATTGAAATTGATAGATTTCAAGTCTGGTCATTTTCCATGCTTATCAACGGTCTCGATCCCGCCGTCATCGCCCAGCTTGTGTTCGAGGAACACATGTCTGACGAATGCTCGGGGCCGGATTCAGATGATGATTGCTACAAGACTTATGAGCAGTGGGAAAACGAGATGATGCATGCAGCTGGTCATACCAACCTTCCGGGAAAAGCACTGAAAGTTCTCGAAGTCATTACTCCGGACTGGCGCGCGGATACGGTGATTCAATTTTCCCAACATGTCCACGTGATCTGAAAAGTCGCAGATGTCCCGTATGCTTCATGACTTGCAGCGCATTCATTCGGACTCGCAATCTAAACGCGACAAGAACAAAATTGTGTACATACGCGTTCGGGGACTGACCGTCTTTGTCGGCGCATTCCTGCCGTTGCTCCATATGATTTTGCGATCGCCGATGGGTGGCTCGAGAAAGCCCGCTCGAATCCCGACAACAAAGTCATTCTTGAGGGCTGGGGCCAGTTTGGAAATCCACCTGGATTTGAGGCGCTCGGAGCGTTCCTTGGAGTCAACCAGTCTCCCCCCGATTCCGGACCTACGATTGAGGACGTGGCTCCTGTTGAGAACTTGGATGGTGGCGCGGCGAACTCTACCTCGGCTTTGAATGTCTCCGGACCTCCGATTGAGAACGTGGCTGTGGGCGAGAGCTTGGATGGTGTCGCGCCGGACTCGGCCTCGCATCTGGATGAAGATGAACTTCATGAAATACTTTCCCTTGCGGATCCGCAAATTGCCGCTACCTTTTAAATCACTCTATACTCAACACGGTTTCGTTCGTACAAACAATCACTCCTCGTTGCATTATTCAACTACGCTTTTGACAGTCGTTACCTACATTTCGTTCTTGCGCACAACCATTACAAAGTTCTTTTCCATTACAATCATTTTAGCTACCGTGGTCTGCACTGTGTCCATCGGCAATTAGATCGGCGAATCCATAGGCGTTGAGTGAAGTCGGGAACTAGCAGCGATTGTGATCAAAAAACGGGTATCGTCCCTCCAAAAAATTCCACGCACTCTATCCATTGTGGCTGTTATCCAAAGCTGTGGTTGCACATGTTCAAGCCGCCCACGAGCCAGCTGGCAATGAACTTCTGCCAGGGGCAAAATGATGGGCAGATCACTGGTTTGAGGATCAACAAATTTATCCAACTCCCATGTCTCAACACCAAGCTCCGGACTATCGAGCGCATGAGCTGAGGTTCATCACAGGAAGATCGACTCACTAATCATCCCATAAGAATCTCGGGGACTCCAGGGGGGTGAAATCTGAGGCAATCATCCACTTGATAGCCGCAAATACCGTGTTCGAGGAATTCGGAACACCATCTTGATGATATGTAAATATGGAGTGAATTTCGCCGGCGCAGCGCTTGCCGCCAACTCTGGCCTGGATTATGGAAGATCCGGCCGAATTACGGGAAGATCTAGCTGTCGGTGTAATTCGGCGACCGTCCAACAAGGCAAAATTGTATGTTGTAATATAAGTGGCCAATATGTGTGTTCCGGGGGTGTTTGGCTCGACGTAGTGAACTTGTGGGCGGCTCTTGTTGTAATATCTAAAGAGGCCTAGGCGAACAATCTTCGAGGTTACCTCTGAATCATCGGCGACGCTGCCGGCCTTCACACGAGTCAATATTAGCTCTGTAGAGAGGTTAAAAACTATACTTGACTCAAATGATGCTGTACCGTCTCGCGCAGCATCCTGGATAGTGCCGAGTGCTTCCACATTGCTGCCATGACCACTCACTTTCATCACAAATCGATGCTCAAAGTCGTTCTGGGTGGCCTCGGATAGGATCGTCTGGAGCTAGCACGAAGTAATGTCAGGACTCGTTTTCTGAGGTAGGAAAAAGATACACACCACTGAATCAAGCCCCGAATTGCGATGAAACTTGCGCATCATCGACACTTCAACGCGACCGCCTGTCCAATTATTGCTGTG
Organism: Mycena maculata; assembly: GCA_029448575.1. Taxonomy (NCBI): domain Eukaryota; kingdom Fungi; phylum Basidiomycota; class Agaricomycetes; order Agaricales; family Mycenaceae; genus Mycena; species Mycena maculata. The sequence goes on along the minus strand of JARJLG010000224.1, from coordinate 16,767 downwards.
AAGGTTCTTTAATATTTTATTCAGTCGCTCCGTTAAGAATGCCCAAAACGAGTACAGGGGACCGAAGTCTATGATTTCGTCCGGGATGTGGACTGCCCAGTGGTGGTTCGGCTTCATGGAATTCGGTCCATACAACTGATAAACGATATAAGCTGGAATCATGGAAGATTAATGTAAAACCTTGCCTCTGAGAATTGCAACAAATATTGCTCAAGCAAAGTGCGAGCCCGATCAAGTCCACTCAGAGAATTTTGGTCTGAGCGGATGTGTATGGAACTTCCTACCATGATCTTGAGAGCAGTTGCAAATCGAAGAAAGTTTTCATCCTCTCCTTTCTGCATACGTGGAAATGGCTGCTCTGGTCTCGGGGGTGGGTTATCGGGATTGGCCCGGGCGTCCTTCTTCCAGGTGTCCATCCTTTTTTGAAATGTTTTGGAGGCAACCTTGTGGTCTTTTTCAGCCTGAGGAAGCCCGTGATCCCACACAATGGGTATCTTTGTCCGATCACATCAAGCCGGGACCAGAAAAGAAGTAAAAAATACTTGCCATCATTGCCCACGGCCCCGTTATCGCAAACTTGTACTCATCCGCAGTCAAAGAACCCCCAGCTGGTTCGCCGACTCGGAGAGGAAGCCTTCCAGCCCATAGTGGCGACTCAAACTAGATAGAAACCCGTGAACATTATGCCATCTTGATATCGCAGGAATAGCTACCGTCTCAAGAAATTCATGAATGAGATGAAGCTCGCGGAATTTGGTGATTGTATCGGCCCGGAGAGCACCAGTCTTAATCCAGCGAGTATACCATTGTGTTTTGCCAAGTCCTGAGGGATAGTTCAAATAGATGACCACGCTGGCGCATATTTGAGTACCAAGTAGAAGGTTGTGCATGGGATCAACCACTGTCCATCGAACAATGTCGAAATATGTGAGACGGCAGATTTCTGTCCATCTTACACCATGTTTGGCAAAGAATTCATCGCGGTCTTTGGCTGTTTGAAGCCTCTGGTATTTCTGACTCAAGTCACGATGTTCTGCTGCGGTACGAGGGCGGAATCCTGTGAACGAATCAGAGTCAATTCTTATCGCATTCTCCAACTAACCATTTTTCAGAGACTTTTTGGAGAACATTTGATCGCGGGGTACGTGACATTTTGTGCAGGGAGCTTGTCCATGGCTGTGGTCAGCAAACCCACACAGCTTGCACATGGCAGGATGGTCTGCAATTATCCCGACTAGCGCAACACGAACTCGAAACCCTGATGCATCAAAATCAAACCTGGTTGGACAATTGAAGGCACAGCATACCATTGGGATGGTCAGGTGTTTCGACCATAATTCCATTATCATAAAGCACTAAAAGATCGTCGACGTGCACTTTGAGATGCTTCTGTAGCTGTTCCGAGGTCGGCTCGGTCGGTCCCGGTGTCATTTCACTCAGAATTAAATTATCTGCCCGATACCTGGTAGTACTTGTGAACAGTTCGTATGGATTGCAATCTCGGCCACTTACTTCTTTTCATTGGACAAATTTTGAACACAAAATGAAAGCGCACCCGAGGAATGGCTGGGTCCGTAGCTACTTGTTTTTCTACCAAACCTGATAACTGAATGAGAAAAGCAAGATACAAGACAATGTAAAGGATGCTCACCAGTCCAGACTCAAGGTTACGCCCAGACGTATCTCTCTATCGGACCCGGGACCGAAAAAGAACAAGGTTTGGTCAGGACCTTTGATTGTATTCCAAACGTTAGCGTCCTGCATCGATCTCAACTCTCCGGGAACAGTTGGCCGTGTTTTCCACGAATTCACCTCAGAAACCATCCCAGGACGTGCAAAGAAATCTTTGAGCCCTTGGGACAGCAACTGCATCGGTGCAACGAGATGTGGGGAACCATCAATCTTGTAACCAAGATTATCATCGCCGTCACCAATCGTGTCTGCGTCGAAGAGACGCCGGAAGAGCTGCCGAGTCTGGGGATGATATATTCGCTCGTCGCAGTCCGGGCACAAAGTTACACCATCGTCGACATTGAAGATACGGTGGCAGAGATGGCAGATGGGGTGAACGGTGAATCTGTCGGCCAAGTCCAGACGAGAAAATATTGTTGTAAGAGTGAGAGGGAACGAATCTTGCCGCAAATTCCCCACGAACACGGAGAAGATGAGATGCAGACACGTAAGAATGAGAGCACAAGCCCGGAAAGAGACATGGTGTCTGGTATGGAGGAAAGCCACCAACAGAAGGGCACATCGAATGTAAACGTTCTCGTGGAGCCCTTCATCATCGTCATCTGAGGAGGATGACGAGATTAGTCTGGGATCATTGTTGTGTTGGGCCCGGGAAGCAGATGGAAAGACCGGAGAACGGCCATGTTGCGGACTCGGATGATTCTCAGCGGCAACGAGTCTGATTTTTGATGGACGGGTGATCAGCAAAGGGACAGAGAGACATGTGTATTGCATACCGGGAAGCACTAGTGGTTGGCACATTTCGTGTAGCGAGTCCAGTGTACTCCGAGCCTCGGTTTGATCTCTTTCCTCGGTTGGCCAGAGCTGACGGCTCCGACGTGCGAGATGGCGCTGGAGATGAGTAAACATTTTTTGGGCACAGAGACAGAATTCTTGATGACAGTACTCACCCTGGTGGGGAGGTTGTCCCCGCATTCTCAAGGGGTGTTGGTTCGACATCTGGAAAATTGGGAGGTATGCTTTCGTCCAAGCTGGGGCTGCCTCATAAGTGCCCACTCTGGGGGTGGGAATGGTTGCCTAGAGAAAGTGTCATTACACCCAAAATCGAACGTTGGGTCCCACAATATCTGTTGTCCCTGGAGACGGATCCAATGTATCATTCTTCACCAAATTTATTTCCAGGGAATTATACTGGAATTGTACGGTTGTTCGCACAATGGCTTTGGGTGTTAGCGAACGAATAGATATTTCATCATTGTTGAATTTATTGCCAAGGAAATACATATGATTCAGAGGCGCATAACGGGGATCGTAGCACCACAGAATTGGCGGAATCAGCGGCAAGCCGTCCACGAAGCATTATAGGCCAAGAATTCCCATATTTCGAGTCAGGATTAGCTTTAGGAGAGCGTACATTGTCGCTTGACTCCATTAATTTGGTACTGGCGAAGGGCACCTGTCAGATAAATGTCGGGAGAATGTTGGGTAACAACGTTGGAATCGGCGGCACAATTTCGCACAATTGAAGGCAGATGAAACCCCAAGATGGCATTAATTTGTACGATTATGACCCATACAATCGTTCATTCTCACCCTAAATTTCCTTCTGTTTTATATGAATTTTCGGTATTCACATATATTTTTTCAGCTTTTTTTCGCAGACTTTTCACAGAACGGCCATCTGCGCAAGTGGGACAAGGATATGATCGATAAAGAGGGCCCCGAGACACATACAAGCAGAGCCAAGGAAGTTTGACCCAAGAACGACCGGCAGATGACCAGAAATGTGGGGATCTAGGGCTAGTCAATGCGAGATGTGGCGAGATGTGGCGAGACGATCAAGCCACAGCTAGCCACACGTGACCCCTTCGCCTAGCCGCATATCTCCGGTTATCTCCGGCCAGGCGATCGTTTGGCTAGGGAGCCTCTGAATGCAGTGACTGCCTTTACCAAGCTATTTGGAAAATAGTCGTACAGTCTGACTTACTGTCTGGCCCACCCAGACCTCGAAATTGCGCCCAAAGTGTCAAAATGCCTCTCTAATGGGTTCCTCGTACCCAGTTCAATTCAAAAACGAGGGAAAAACCCAACAGGAAGGTCATCACTCATATTTACAACCTGTTCTGTCGAAATAGGTAAAACAACCTCCCACGGTTTGAACTTCCAAACTCCAAAATAGTGTCCTCTAGGTTTAATTATGACCTGGCTGGACTTTGGTTCTCAAGGACTCAACTGCAAGAACCATTTGGGCTTTGCCTTGTTGCAATTCCGCCAAAATTTCAACCTGTTCAAGGCATCGAGTTAAAGTTGGATAAATAAACCTCAGAACCAGTGGCAGCGTCGAGGACGTCTAGGGGTAATATTAGGGGTACCAGCATGTGTTAGAAGTCAAATGGGGCGACAGGTTCACGGCTAGATGCCGCGATGAGAGCAGGCGTCAATAAATTATGAATCCCACCATAACTAGAATGTGACATTGTGACGCTACGTCAATCAAGTGCCGATCTGCGTCAATCCAAAAACGTCAATGCGCCGATCATGCGTCAGTGCTGCGTCAAAGCGTCACTTTCGCCCTTCCTTGTCTCATTAAGTCATTCCCGCCGACGTCTGGGACAGCACTCCATCAACGACGAACACAAATGAGGCTCAACACCACTCTCTGACCGGCACAAGGTTGACGTTAGTCGAGGCGATTGAGAAGTATGTAACCTCGGTCAATTTACCGGCCTTCATTCATTAATCAGCCTACAGAGCGTATGAAATCCATAAAAACACTGTGGATGAGATTGAGATGTCTCTGTTCACAGGGGCTCTGACTAATACACACAATGAAGTCACCCATCGCATGGCTCGCAACTTGCAGCACCAGTCCAAGATCGTGGAGAAAGCCCGGCAGTCGCAGGAACGAACTGCAGAGAGGAAGCAGCTCAAACCGGGGTGGGCTCGACCTGGAAAACATATTCGCTCCCGCATCTTCGCCTTCCAGGGCTCCAAGTTCACGGAAACACGATGCCAAGGAGGAAAACTCAGAGCAACCTCAAAAAAAGTGTAGGTCACGCAGGGTGCATTTATTCATTGTCTCTACTCCCATCGTGTAACTTGGACTTATCATTCTCATAGTAAATTGGCAGTACTTTGAGCTGTAGTGCTTCACACTCCGTACATTTTATGGTAAACTATCACTTGAATCAAATAACTCATGAACATAGCCATCTACCTGCTGGATAGTGCCCGCAATGGAGAGCCGCCTCTGTGTTGAAACACGGCACATTCTCCTGACCATGTGCCGGGTTTGATTGGGATGTACCGCTTACGAGAATGTTGGCGGGGGCCGCATCTCGTCTATCCCGGCCTGGATCCATGGTCACGGTGCGTCCCATCATTGCGAGCGAAGCGAGCAATTATTCTAAAGGGCAACAAAATGCGGGAAACAAGGACAAATTCTACGCATACCCGAGAACATCGGAATACACAAAATGTGCTCAAACTCATTCAAAACACAGAATCTGGGGGAGAATTTTGAGATTATTGAGTCTGATCTATTCATCAACTTGCTACTTCAATATGGGAGCGATTGGTGAAGTTTTGGGTGTGCTTCAGCTTCATGCTTGCCACCGGGTGGTCACGTGTCATTCTTTCTCTGTCTTCGAAGCGAGCACCCGGCGCTTAGGCGGATCTATTTTATTCCCTCGCGACGTTGTGCTAATCGCTTGTTCGGTCCCCAGTCCAGCTTGCTCCTCATGTCCCTTAGCCATCGATCGGGACGTGCTTCCAGGTGCATGTGGTGATTCTGTTCCATGCTTACTTGATCTTTCGTGACCCTCGTTGAAGGTCGCGTAGTGTTCACCGTAGGCCAGTCCGCTCGTCCTCGTGATAACAAGACCAGACCTGCTCCTTGGTATGTCGCTTTGTACAAAGTATCAACATTAACTCGGTGCGAATACTACCAGATACTAGATTTTCATACCACATCTAAATGTTCTTATTGACGATTGGCTGGAGGACCACTGATGGCAGTAGATATATATGTATGTAGATATAGTGTTTCACTCGTAGGTAGCCATCTGAATGCACTTGTTTTCTGTTCTAACTCCCTGGTTTTTGAGCCAAAATATCCTACCAGACCTGTGCTAACCCGTGCAAATCATGGCTGAGTTACCTCGGATTTATTTTGGAGGTCACTAGAAAACTAATGAAGCTAAGAAAGGTAATTCGGTCGGATTTTCCCAAAGTTTGGGACAATCTGGCCTCATTGCCAAAGGAGGCCTTTCCTGATGTGCATCTCGCCGATGTCACTGCACCCGATTGGCTGTATCTCATTCGGAGGTTACATGCTTTGAAGATGACTTTGAAAAATCACAGGTGTTACGGAAACAGATGGAACAATGAATGCACTACAGTCTATTGGAACATAATCGGTTCACCTAGACCGCTAACAGAGACGTTACACCGTGTAATCAACAGCCGTCGAACATCTGTCTCGGGATGACCGAATGGTGGTGTCCTCGGACAATAGGCTCTGATTCAGGGCCTAATCCTGGCAAGCAAACTCTGCACTAACTTCATCAGGGTTAGTCTCGTTGACAAGGACACGGCGATAAAATCTTATCGGAGTTATCGGATTGTTCCGAGACACAAGAGCCGAGATTACACAAGGGTATATTCGACCGCTATAATATTCGCTTGAGCATTATCATAATGCTGTAACTCCGTCGGCGTGGAATCCAAGATTCCTATCAATTATGCGCCATAAAATTTTGACCTTTCAGCCGGTTTGTCGCCAAAAAAGAGCCCAAAATTCACTGAGTTCTATTATTCAATTTAATCTGGCATCCTGTATCGATTTTCTCAGTCAATGAACACATCCCAACGGAGAAACCCCATTGATCGACGCCACTGGTGACATATCATTTCTGTTGAAAACAAACGGGGTACACCGGCGGTGATGAGGAGTTCGCCAGGCACCCGCATATATATATGTGGGTATATGCGAATATAAATAAACATGAGCGCCAGTTTGACATGGAGTCTACGCTCCTCTGGCGTGAAATTCTGTGCTTGACAGCCTTGTGGAACTTGTTCGGTGTTGCCCCCGAAAAGTGTCGTCACAATATTCTTCCTGGAACTCGGTTCTGTGGGCCTTTAATTAAAGCGACGCGTAGATACTTTTATTCCTCGCCAAACTACCCCACCTCTTGGAGTTGGCCCGAAATGGGTCAAAATATTTCCCCAGACAAGGCTGGGCTCCTCTCCACTGTCCTGGAATCGATTCTTTATGGTTTGCCCGCCTTCCTCTCCTTCACACGACCGCTCATTTCTGTCCACAGGTTTCTCGGTGCTGATGTTCATTGGCGTTCTATGGACCCTTCTCCGTGGCCGTAGATGGGCCGAGGTGAACCGCTCCATGACCACCGTCGCGTGTTTGCTATTTATTCTGAGTACTATTGTACCTATCCAAATTCGCATTTCGTGGACGTCTTGAAACTCATTGTTATTGGCTAGCACCTTGGCGTCGACATCAACCGGCTCAACAGTGGTTTCATTCGCTTCAGAGACACGTATCCTGGGGGTCCAGCAGCCTGGTTTGCCAACCCAAGCGACCCATCCTTCGTGTTCAAGAACGCCGTGTACAGTTTCCAGACCGTGCTTGGAGACGGTGTGGTGGTACATATGTCATAGCCGGTAATCAAGTAGATTTTGATCCGCCCACCAGATATATCGCTGCTATATGGTTTGGCGCACACCTTGGATCATCGTGATCCCGTGTATTATGTGGTTAGGTGTCGCCAGTCAGTCCATTCCCTCCATTTCCGAGCCCATCTTTGAATGTCGACAGCCACGACCGCCGGGAGCGTCTATTCCTGCACATTACCATCAACATTGAACAACGATATTTATGCGCGGCAATTGGGAAAATGGATCACCTCGTTTTATTCAATGACTGTGTCGTGCAACCTCACTGCAACCGGTTAGATCACGCCATTCACTGACTCACCTGGTGATAAATTATCATCCCAGCTTTACTGTCTTATCGATTATGGACTATCAACCGGAACGCAAACACCAGCCGTGTCAGCCGGAGCCTTACAATCCCAGCCTTACTGGTGGTGATAGATGCGGGGGCGTTATATTCGTTGACGATCTTGGCCGCCCTGATTTGTTTCGCCCTGGAATCCAATGGTCAATACGTCGTCTTGGACATGGTTACACCGATGATTTCGATCACGTTCTACATGGTGATCCTACGCGTTGGGGTCGCAGAGAACATGCGTTTCACACACCGGAGTCGTCCTCGGTTACCTATGGTGCGGTCTGACATATCGCGGTCCGACGTTTCGGATCGCCTGACATCCATGGAAGTGCGGATTCAAGCTGAGAAGGCCACGGACACGATGCGCAGGGGGGGCGACAAAGCAGAGGAGGCAGTCCAGTCAGGGACGTACTAGCAATGTATTGAGTGCAAAATGTTTATACTACAATCGCAGATCCCCTTCCGAGTCGCTGGACTCAGACTCCTCCGCCTGAAGCGCGCGTGCAGAGCGCGTAATTTTACGTTTCGAACGGCCTGCTGCAAGACCAATTGTTGTGTAACCAGACACAACATCAGGAAAATGATTTTGCTCTGGGCCGAGCTGGCGGCTTCTGGAACCTCTGCCGGGTCTGGCGGAAATTTGCCAGACTGTGCCAGAATCATTGCCAGACTTCGCCAGTTTTTGTCTGCCTCCAACTTGGGAATCACTCGGGAATGACTTGTATTATCATGCAAAGGCTCAGTGCTAATGATTGACCATTTTGAAGGTTGTGAGCGAAGAGAGACGTCGAAATCTCACGAGGCATTCAAACTCCGACATCTACGTGCATCAATATGGCGTGATTTGATAATGGTCAACCAACGCTGTACCTGCCACACGTCGCTTCCTCTTTCCCTCCATGTCGCAGCACCCCCGTCCTCTCCCGCCGTCCTCAAATCCCCTCCAACCTCAAACATGTTGTCAAACATCATCTCTGACCTTGAACTGAACTGAACTGAACTGAAGTTCTATTACTGTGCTGTACCTGGCCATATGGCTACGCAGCAGTACCTACAAAAATATGTAATGGGGTATGAGAGGTTACGGAATTGGGCTTGAGGATGTTTACTGTCTAAAGGAAAATGGAACGAAGTCGAGAGCAGATCGGGAAACATTGAGCGAAAGATAAAAATACCTCCGTGAGCGCAGGGGTAACAGGATGGGATGATGAGGATGCAGAGACCTTTCCTTGGGCTCTGATAGGATCTTGGGCTCGTTCAGCAAGATCCTGAATTCGATAGCTTTTGCGTCGCAACTGTTCAGCCTCTCAAGTACTCCTCAAATGCTCTCCAGCCCTTCCTCGAGCTCTTCCTCAAATCCTCCCTACAAACTCCCTCAAGTCCTCCCTCAAGCCCTCCCTCGAGATCCTTCCTCAAGCCCTTCAGGAAGCACCCGGTGTTTTTCGCACTTCGCATCCACGGCATGTGGTCCACACATTCACACATTTGCTTGTTACACGTGGCGTAGACTAACGGGTTCTCTCCCCAGCTACTTCAAAGTCATCACCCCGCACCATTGTCGCGTCTTTTCCAGAAATAAGGTATGTTAACCTTTTGTTTTGTTTACATTGCTGGAATACGCCTCCGCATCCGAGTACGCTAAGGATAGTCAAGACCACCTCGACGGCCCTATGTAAGTGTGAAACAAGTTTTTTGTGTCATTTTCTGCCTCGCATCTTCAATGGAATGTTCTTCTTCGCCGTTTGGATCCTGCTGATACTTTCGAAGCAGCTTCTCCTGTCTGTCACCTGGCTCTTCGCTCTTCGGCCCCTGCCATCATGGCATTTTCAGTCAATTGACGGCATCAAAGAACTACGGGGGGACGGGGGGATGGCGTGGAGAAGCTACAGGATGCGGTTCAGACTCATGTAGATCTGTACATGCGTGATAATATATGTTTTGTCCTTTCCTGAAAAACATGTAATAAGCTGCAAATTCAGACTGCCTGAAAACAACAATTTCGGTGTAGCCAAAACTGTAGCCGAAAGCATCGCTTTCGACCAAACATTGAGCTAGGCCGAAAGAATGACATTTGGCATGGCCGGGATCACGGCCGAAAACAGTTGTTTCGGCTGCAGCCGAAATAGCAGCCGAAAGTTGTTGTTTCGGCTTGAGCCGAAAGTGCGGCTGAAAGTGACACTTTCAGCACAGCCGAAAGTAAGCGGCCGCTGGCAGCAGTGCACCAGCCGCTGAGCAGCAATGCAATATACTAATAAAAATTGTAGCCCGCTCTGCGGCAGAGCCCACTAACTTGTGCGTGGCATAGCATATACATAATTTCGAACCACTGTCCAAAATATTCCCTGATAGTAGAAGAAACTAAGATAAGTAAAGGAATCGAAAACCGTTTAACCCGCAGGGGCATGCCTTAGAGTTCAATTGATTAAGTAGAGAGGGATGGCCGTTCAATAATTCTCCATTTACCTGGATTGGGCCGAATACTGCTGAAAAATTTCACCATTAGGATAGGATTACCATACACGTGCAAAAAATTGTAGTGACCAGCGCTGCTTGTCGTTGACCTTTAGTCACTCCTCCCAGCAGGTGGCTGCCTGCGGTCCATTCAAAGAGAATATTTATCAATTGTGAGCCCACATGTTTTGCTTTTGAACCATGGCATATGGCTTCATTTTGGAGCACCTAAAAAGACATGCATGAAATCTGCTATGGACAAGAAGTATCACACCTGCAAAATTGAATATAAAGCATTGCTCTGCCGAAAACTACCAAGGAACATGACTTAGTGTTGAGATTGAGCAATGATGTCCGCAAGTCCCAGCAGCTACCACCAGATTGAACAAAAAAGAAAAAGAAAAAGACTAATTGTACCAGAGATCTTATCCAGACTGGGGGATACATCTATGGCAAAGGCGAGGAGGAACAAAGACCAGAAAAGGAGCTGTAATTACTGCAACAGAGGGGCATGCCAAGAAATATAAATCAACTCCACAAAACAGTACCAGGCACAATGCAATGTCCAAAAATTCGAATTTGGCTGATCAGGTGGTCATCAAGGGTTATAAGTCATTTCTGAACATGATCAGCCTGACGTGAGTGCTGCTAATGTCAGTCACACTGTGTCCAGTATCCCTGATAATGTTCAGAAATGGCTTATAAACCCTGACCAACGGTGATCTGCTAAATTCAATTTTTCTGACAAAGGAAAGGCCTGAACCCAGAGGGATGTCATTCAAGTCTAAGGACATGAGAGAGGATAGAAAGTGGAAAATTGAATAGAATCGAGATGAGTAAGACAGAATGTGTCAGATTTCGGAGCCTGAAACGGCAAAAAAAACATAAAAAAGAAATGGGGGACTCGAACCGGCAACCTTTAAATGAAAACTTGGCGGACAATCAAAAAATAGGGCGCTACAGGACCCACTACCTAAAGTTAGTGGGCATAATTGGATTGTAAAGATTATAATTGTATGGCACTTATCCCACCGATACAAAGCAGGGGTAGTTCAGCATGGTTGAGATCAAGTTGTAGCTGTGGTTGTGCGGCTTGGTGCCGCAGTGGTTGAATAAATATTTTTCACATATGAATGTTTCCCACATTTCTTTCCCCCGAATTTGTTTCATTTCCTTGTTTTTTTTTTTTTTTTGCCCTCCAGAAGATCTTGTTTGTTTTTTCGACCGATAGCTTTAGTCATGCAATAGAAAAAAATCCCCAATTTCCCAGTCAGATGGCTACGGCTGCTGAGTGGCCGCTGTACTGCCACAGTTGGTGGCTGCCAACGGGCGCAAGAAGCCGCTTATTTTTGGCTGCCCCGAAAGTGTTACATTCAACTGCACTTTCGGCTGCTATTTCGGCTGGACCTGAAACAACTTCTTCCGGCTCCGTTCTCGGCCGCACCGAATGTGATTCTTTTGGCATAGCTGAAAGTGTAACCAAAAGCAATTCTCTCGGCTACAATTTTGGCAACACCAAAATTGTTGTTTTCAGGCAGTCTGAATGTGTGGCCCATTAAATGGTTTTCAGTCTCACTTTCAAACACTCAAAATTTGCTGCCAACATGACCACATTAAGCCCAGCCGAATGTCCTGCTAAATTCCCTTATTTCGGCATCTTATTAAGCTTCCCTGAATCTGTTCTTTCCAAGTGCATTTTCAGGCCAGTTTTTTTTTTTAAGCCTAAATCATCATTTTCAGCAACATGTTCAGCCGAGCTGAACATTCACTTTTGCCGGTGTGCTTTGCATAGGTTTGGGAGTATACCTCACCTTTGTCACTGCGTCACTTCACTTATTTCTGTGAAGGTTCATCACTTCGATGAATTGACGTGAAAGTTCATCACTCCGACGAGTTTCTGAGAATACTTGTCACTTGAGTCAGTGAAATTTTACAAGTCCCTCTTCAACAATTTTTTTACAATATCCCTGGGACTAACCCTAACTGAACCGAACCCTAACCGAACAAACCCCCCACGCAAAGTAGATACAGAGTTCCGCCCCTGCCGAGCTTCAGCCGTAGACAGGAATCTATCAATAGGCCTTACCCTTAATAAGGCCTTAAAGGTTCTGAAAACCGGATTTAAGGCCTTAAGGACGAACACTGGGACTCCAGATCCTATTCCCTCCTCTGTGGACCTGAGTGTTGGATGACTGTAGTAGACAGATATGACCCACAATACATAAATAGGGTTGTTCACAGTGGTCCCCTTTTTGGTTTTCTTTTTCTCTCCTTTTGATGCTCACATCAATTTTCATTTCACTGGGGATTTTTTTCCCTTTTCCATTTAGAGGTGTAAGAAGGTCCCAGATCAAAGAAACAGCTTAATTGGATGAAAACCTAGAAACAAATGAGGGAAAAGGGAACAAAAATGAGTAGCTGTGAACGGGTACAGTAAGCAAAGGGATTTTGAAAAAAAGGGGAGAAAATGGAAACCTTACAGAACTTATATTCTGATGTTTTGAGGGCTACATAACATAATCTAATAAGAACTAAGTTGGGAAAGGGGATCACTGTGAAAAGGGAAAATAAATGGAACGGAACAAGGGCCCTTTTTGATCCCTTTTCTTTGGTCCCTCTTGTGAAAAAGGGAGTAAAAAAGAGTGCAAAAAGGGTGATTTATTGTAAACAACCCTAATGACGGTGATCCAATGTTGAAACAAATCAGCGGATAAAAGTAACAAAATGGCCCGGAGTCTTCATTGGAGACCCTGTGGGCCCTGGGGAATCCCAGTTGAAGATAGTCCTAGAGAAAAGAAATAGCTTGACGTGATTGTCTCCGAGATCAAATGGTTTTGAAAAAGACCTATTGTAACTACCTCAACGTCTGGACAAGTTTGTGTCAGATGTCCATAAATGGATAAAGTTTTAGAGGTGATGATTAGCTAAAAGAAAAAAAGACCGACGGAAAAAGGAATCCAAAAACCAGGTTCGAACCAATGCCTGTGGACGTCAGAAGTACGCTCGGCATTGGCCGAGAGCACAGCCACTAAGCAGTCACAAAAATGATAAAGGAGTCTCTGGAAAAGACTATAACACAGTCACTATTTCCCTTGTACTTTAAAATTGTAACTGATAATTCACGCAGCTAGTGAAATGGCCATGTAAACTTTTAGAAAAGAACGAGCACTTATGACAGGTGATTGGGCCTCTTCGACGCAGGTGCTGAACCTGTTGAAGAGGGAGCCAGAGGCTGGGACAATCATTTGAAAATTAGCAGCGATCACAACTTGGTTCAAATACTTGTCTACCGACTATCAAGTCTGATAATCAATATCATTGCTCATAAATAGATGGTATACAATTCAAGAATCTCACACCTTCCAGAGCATTCACTCTGAATACTGGGTCAACTGGCTAGGTCTATTCAACAGGAATGTAGAGCAAGGATGAAGGCTCAAATAATTTGAACTCAAACACCTGGTTCACTCAGGCTTCAGTCAGAGACTTACAAAGGGGGCCAGAACATCAGAAAACTGGCTGGGCACGAGATTCAAGCTTTACCACTGCCTACATTTTCTGTGTCAAAGGAAATTTATCTGAAATCACAGCGCAATTCTGCGAGGCTTCTGGCATTGGTACAGAACTGAGGCCACGGTAGGCACAGTTGGAACAAAAAAAAAGAACTGTACCCACCACAAAGAGGATTAAATGCTCTGTTGTTCTGTCACTGTGTCTTTGAACAGGCAGGAAGCGAGACAGAGATTCAAGCCAGACCACAGCTGAATCGAAGCCGTTTAAGCCAGCCGGTTTTGAAACCGTGGACTTTTGTGATAGCGTGGAACACAAGCTGTAGGAGCACTCAATGTGGCTGGCAGACAGGCAGAACTCTGCCACGGGGTTCTGCCAAACAGGCAATTGCCGGCAGTAGGTTGAGGGAATTGGACAGAACCTGGCAGAACTTAAGTGGCTGTGAAATGGTAGCAGGCCAGTAACCAAGCCTCATAGTGACCCAATGTTGCTTGATCTGCTCTCTGTGCACTATTTACACCATGTGTCTCACCAGTGGACAAACCTGGACCAAAATTTTACTCGACTGGATCCAGTCACCAATAAATCCAATTAAACAGACACTTCTGGAAGTACAAGCACTGTGATACTCCTGCTGGCACAAGAATTGAAAGGCATTCAACAGGTGGGAAAAGGTGCTGCCAGCTGAACATCAAGCCCGCGACGCCCTGCCGATGAAAAAGGAACCAATTGATATTCCGCTGGTTTGCGACTTACAAAGGACTCACTCGCATTGACAACGGAGCCATGCTTTGGCCATGCTGGCCACTTCAAGTGTTGACGAAAATGTTTCAATCCACGTAGATGGTTAATGTGCTACATTTTTCACGTTTCCACAGTTATGCAAACAGCAGTATTGCAGTCAAAAGGTGTCACCACATGGTTATTTAGCAGTTTTGGACCATAGAATTGCAAAAACTAGTTGGGCTCCACGAATTACCTGATTTGGTTCTGCCAGTTCTGCCGCACCCTGGCAATTGCTGTTCTGCCTGGCAGACTGGCAGAATTGACCCGAAACAGTTCTGCCACGCCCACTAAGAGCACTGCAGCCCTCAATTTACTATATTCTTTCTGAACAATTTTGAACCAGAGCGAAAGCCAAATTTCCCTAATGTCGGCACAACCCGGGTCTCGCTTTTGCAATGGTCCGAAATATCACTCCGAAATTCCCACGTCAACGGATGCGGGCCGAACATAAAGCATAAATGACTAAGGGTGAAATTGAACTTGAGAGAATGCCTTTACCTCCTGCCCATGAAATGGCGAAACACAGGCATTTAAATCAGCAAAGGTATTAAAAAATATAATCTCATTTTCATTGCTTATTTTCTTCCTTCCCTATTTGCTTTTCCATTTTTTAAAAACTATGACCAATTCTGTATGACTAAATCTTGTTTGTCCTTGTAGCAAAAATTGGGTGAAATCCAAGTTCCCCAGGGTAGCCAAACCTGAAGGTTCAGCAATTACATAAGTTGAGTAGCCCGCTTGCGCGGCAGGGCCCGCTATCAAGGTTATACAATACTCTGAATCTCGTTATCTGCATCCAATTGTTTCCCATCCACGACTTAGCCACTGCCATCCCAGGTTCCTCTACTTGCCATCACATATGTAACCACTGGTCATTGTTTGAGAAGCAGTGTAATATGGGCCAGTATATTGATCTGCATAGTCAACGTTGGGTCGTTATTTCCCAGCACAAAGCTGAGATCATTATCTAGTGAGGCACTTGCGAAGAGATGCACAACCGAGTTGTGTCTTGGGACGGTAGCAGAATCCAGAGGAAACACGTAATTGAACAGATCTATTGTAGGATTGGAAGTGGTATATGACTTGAGGACAATTCTTGATAAATCATGAAGCTGCAAGAAACAATCGGTGCAGAATGTTGGTCCAGGCACGGAGTACAAACCAAGAGATGTGCACA
This sequence comes from Mycena maculata, assembly GCA_029448575.1. NCBI lineage: Eukaryota > Fungi > Basidiomycota > Agaricomycetes > Agaricales > Mycenaceae > Mycena > Mycena maculata. The sequence goes on along the minus strand of JARJLG010000224.1, from coordinate 1,120 downwards.
CATCTGAGAGGGATGAATCAGGCATTGCATTGGGGGAACTGGATGAAAACATGAGAACATGGAAGGACAAAGTGTCTGAAGCAAAAAACTCTGGTGCAGAGATGATGACAAGCAGGGGCAAGCTGACTGGAGGCAAAGGAAACACAGGACCCAGATGCAAGGTTGGTGGATTAAAGTGTATCACAAAGCGACAACCCCAATGTCAGGTGTTTAATGAACATTATGTTGTTCCATTGAATACTGAAGGGTGACACGATTGTTGGTAAAAATTGTACATATACATGGGATCTACAAGGTGGGCAGACAGCAGATTGACACCAGTCAATATAACTACTGGAGACGGCGTAACAGGGGGGCAAGGAGGATGAAGAGGCAATAGGAACAGAGGGTAAGGAAGTAATGGGAATCGGCGAAGGCACCTAGGAATTGTGTGTCTCAAGGGCTAACACAACACATTAATCAACATTCATGAAGAATTGGATGTTATATGGCCATATGGTTTATGGTTTATGGTTTAAATTGGGTTCAAATTCAAGCAGTGGGGGTAAAGTCAATAAGGTGCATCAATGGAGAACGAAGAGGTGTACCAGGCTGTGGAGAGGGGGACCATGTGTGTGACATGTGCGACACACCTGCTGATGGTGGGAGCCAAGAACCTGAGAACGATCAGCAAAGTACGGGGCTGCATGGACTAACGGTAACCATCACCTCTGATTTCTGAGTAAATCGGAAATTGCTGGGCCGGGCCTTGCGTAGAAAACCAGGAAAAAGAAGCCAGAACCAAAAGGAGGCGACCCGGATGTGATCTCACAAGAATGCAGAAGTGTCGGGGATTCACAAGGAGGACACTGCGAAGGAAACCTATGTTTTGTAACTTTTCAAATGTGAAGGGGAAAGGTTAAACGACCTACCAGGGCGGAGCCAACAATATGCAGAATGTGCGCAGCCGAAGTTGCGGACGGGATATGACGAAAACATATATCTATATATATATCTGGGTGATGGCCGTGATGGCCTGGGTTACACATCGGCTAGCTTTATGTGCTCAAAGGGACGGGTGCACTGATGGTGCATCAGTGTGACCGGCACCGTATCGGCTTCTCAGTTTTGTGCAAGGGAT